>JAJMLD010000068.1:0-63493 GCA_030569515.1 Barnettozyma vustinii
AAAAAAAAAAAAAAAAAAAAGGGGGACGCCCCAAAACGGTTACGGACACTTGGGACAAAAAGGGTGAAGAAAAACTTATTGAGAGACAACGATAAACGAGAAGTAGATCTTCGAAGAGCATTATCGTGATTCCTGATAATGGCGATAGGGCTGTATGCATCTTGCACCATCACTATCACTTGATAATACATTTTTGGGGTGTTGAGTCGTCGTCGAATCCTACGGTCTGTACATCGTATTGTTTTTTTTTGGCCGGCGCACGTCATCTGGAGATTGTGTGTGCCACAAAATCTTGCTCTCCCTGACTCCTCTGAGTTATTTTTTTAGTTTACGCAATAAGGTTTGCTTCGCGAAAACCGCCATACTTCAAGCTTGTTTGTTGTGCTGTGAACAAAGCGTTTAGGCAGAAATAGGCTCTAATTTTCGGGGTGCGATAGTCTTGAAAGTGTGGGTCAAGACAGTTTCACGTTTGTTTGAAACTGGAGTCTGGAGTCTCAAGCTTCGCCGAAATATCTTCTTATCTATACACCCTTATAATCAACACACTTGGAGGGAGGAGTCAGTGTTATGTATGTATATACCAACCAACCTTTGAGTCTAGACCTCAAAACAAGATTTAGTCATATCACCATATCACCAATCTCATTACATGAGCGGCACACCTTGATTCGCCGAAATAGGTAAACGTTAGGGATTTTTTACTTTTGGCTGACGGCTGTCGAAAAAAAAAAGCTGGTACGGCCATCTTCAGCCTTGCAACTTGCACATGGGTGGCCCCAGACAAAGCCTAAACATTTTGTTAGGCCCAACACTTAGGGGCCAAGAGGATGCAAGTCACTAACTAAATTACACCAACAGTGGTGGTGCTACTTCTGTTTGTGTGGCAAAGATGACAGGTTGACGCCACATACCAGGGCTAGGTCTCGATGATCTTCTGGCAGCGGACCGTGATGGAGGGCAAGCGTCCACACCAGAGGTGCAGAGTGCAGAGTGCAGAGTGCAGAGTGCAGAGTGCAGAGTAGTGGGTGACAAATACACACACACACATACACACACACAGTAAAGACATCAGGTTAAGTTTTTAATGTGCTTTGGCACCGAGGAACGCCAACTACAACGGGTGTCAGGTATCTAAACTTCTTATTACTGCTTGTATAGTATAGTAATCCCCATAGAGCCGTAGCCCAAGCACAGAACCAGCTGTGTGTATCTGTGTATCTATGTATGTGTGTGAAGGAGACCAGCTCCCTCTAATGCGAAATATCTTTTGAAGCCTTACTCCCTGTAGGCAAGTTGTCTGGCAACAGACTTGAACTTCTCAGACACACCATAGTCGCGTTCGTTGGTCCAGATTGGTTGGGTATTGGAGTTGGAACGGTCAAAGATGAAGTTCTTTCTCAATGGACCGTGCTGGGTCGCAGACTTTCTGTACTCAGAGAATGATTTGAAAGAGTTACCAGCCTGTTGTTGGTTCTTTGTGAGGTGCTTGGTGGCGTCTAGCGCGATAGCAGACTTCTTCGATGAGTCTTCGAACAGCGTTCTAGCAGTGGTGGATAGGTATCTTCTGTACATTGTTTACTGTGGCGATAAACTTGGCTATGTTATATCATCAAAGCAGCAAGTGTCCTTGAATTTATACCTGTCTTCTTTTCATCACCCCATTTTGTCAATTTTACACGGAGAGCGTAGGCAAGAGGTCATTCTTTTTTTTTTTTTGGTTTTTTTCCTTCTTGTTGACCGTTATTCGCGAAAGTACCAGAGCCACCAGATCTCTGGCCAATCAGAATGCGCCGGCCGCTTCTCAGAGGTCGGCTTTTCGCGAAAACCTCCCTGTCCCCCCCACTTTTGGCACCCCTTACCTGCCCCCGCCTTGAAGTTTACTTACGTAATTTAGTGATTAATTCTGACAGACACAACAGTCACTGCGTTTGTTCGTTCGCGTTTGTTCGTTTTTTCCCTCTTCGCGAAGTATCAATCAAGTTCAACAACAGCCTAAAAAGAACAAAACAAAAGAAGACAAGCACCAGCCCCCAGTTCTTGAATGCTGTTGGCTGTGATTATCACTTTCAGCATTGTGCTTCAGCCAGTGTTCAGTGCTGGGATCGCTGTTCATGACACTGTCGCTGCAAGAACTCGGTATTTCTTTCCTCCGGAGATCCAAAGTGACAACTATCTACCCTTCATTTTGGCTGGATCTTTCTTCCCTGATGCTTTCTACAAGTGTTCAATTTGGGCTAATGCCAGCGAGGATGCACACTGGCCACCATTCCTGCACACTGCAGTGCAATACCATAATCAGTTGTCAACAAAGGGCAATGAAGACAAGGAGGAATTGCTTCAGTTCAAGGCATTTCTATATGGGATCTACACACACCAAGTCGTGGATTCGTCATGGCATTCACTAAGGATGAAAGAAGGTTTGATGGAGATGTTTTCTGCAATGGAATTCCCTGCTAGAGATTCATTTGAGAGAGGACATGCGTTCTTAGACACTGCTGGTGATTTTCTTCATCTGTACAAAGTTGCTGATGCTTCCTTCTTTTTGACACAATGGCAGTTGCCCAATGTGAAGTTTCTCATTGATGTGTTTCGATTACGCGGATTTGAAATCACTGAGGGTGAATTTAGAAGTTGTGTCGCAGTGGGACAAACTGGTATTGCCGGTGAAGTTACTTTCAAGGAACCATCTGGACGATATGTGCTTCAAGAGTCGCCTATCTTGGCCAAATATCTGGAGGATTATTTCATTGGAGGACTCAGAGATGTGGCCAAATCAGTGGAGAGATGTTTGCCCAGACTGAATGCATGGTTTGAAGGACATGAAGGGAGCCACGATTGGAGCCTTTGTGGGTCAATTATCAGATTCATCAATTCAATGCCTCAAAGAGGTATTGAGAATCTAACTGTTACATCTACCGGAAAAGGCTTGGTTATCAGTCCATATTCTCCGTTGACTCAGTTCGGGCACGCATTAGCTGTAGGGAATTTCTTCAATGAACCATCCCTTGCTGTATCTGACATTGAGGACAATGGATCAGTTTACCTTTTCCCACTTAGTGAATTTGTCAACACTGATGTTACAACCACACGCCAATCACATCGGAAGTGTAACGCACCGATTCTTGACAAAGATTTCAAATACACCCCAAGGCTGGGATCTACCTTGGCAAGGTTCAAGATTTTCAATAACGATTTCCTCTTGGTGACTGAACCTGGATCATCTCAGATATTCATCTACTTTCAGAACGAAATTATCCTCACAATTTACAACTCCAGGACATCCACCCGATATGGATCTGGTGGACACAAAGAACAATTCACTGTCATTGATACCATTCCATCATTTGACAGCGAAGCTGTTGATGATTTGATTGTCGCATCACCAATGGATGACATCAAAGGATCTCCAGAGTCGGGCATTGTGAGGATCCTTTCTGGGGCAAAGATCCAGCAGCTGGTTCTATCTGGTGTGAAGAGAGTTGATATTCACAAGGTGACATCACGTTCAGTTGCACTTTACGGCCAGTTTAAATTGAAGGATGGTTATGAACAGTTTGGTACTGCTGTTGGTGTTTCTTCAAAGCACATCTTTATCAGCTCTAGGGGGCTTGGTTTGGTCTTTGTCTATGATTTGGTTTCTTCCCAACTTGTGCACATATTGGACCAAACCGACGTTGATCAATGGCCAAGGGGCCGTGTCTCCAGGAAGGTTTCCCAGGAGTCTAGACTGTTTGGTGAGTGGATCAAGACAGGCACGTTCAATGGGATCGAATACGTCCTCGTTTCTGCTGCGGCATATGGAAATGGGATGCCCGGTGCTGTATTTGTCTATGTTGTTGATCATCAAGATCACTCAATCGTCTTTAGGAATGTCATCACGATACAGAATAATTTTGACTTGTTCTCAAACGCACAATTTGGAGCAGCCGCTGCGATTGATGAGTTGAATGAAGCGGTTTACATCTCTGCACCAATGTACAAGGGTCATGGTGCTGTGTTCAAAGTTGAGTTGAGTCATATCTTTGGGACAAGATATGTGGAGATTGTTCTAGATGATGGCGAGACTGTGGTTATTCTGGAGAACCTTAGAGAGACCAGTGCTGAGACTGTATACGCCAATGATGTGATTATTGAAGGAAATGGTTTTAAAACGAGAACTGGAAAAGGTTATACTGGTCTTGGGGAGTCATTGGCCTTCATTGATGGGTTCCTGATTGTATCAGAGGAGTTCTTTGGATTCGATGAGCTCTTTGATCATGAGAAACATCTGACAGGGAGAGTAGCTATTTACGATATGACGAATTAATGAGCTTACGATGGTTTAGTTTTAGATTTATGTACATGAGATTATTATTTCAAGTTGTTCTTTTCGAGAAATTCCTCATGAAGTCTTCTCTTTTCCTCCAACTTGGCCTTCTTTTCAGCCTCTCTTTGTTGCTGCTTGAGCTGTCTCTCTAACTTCTTGTCATTCTGCTTAGTCTTCTTCTCCTTCACATCTTCTGTCTTCTTTGCAACTGGCTTCAAAGTCATGAGCACTCTATCTTCAAGCACTCCTTCTAATTCATACTGAGCTTCTCCAAACAGACTCTTGATGAAGTCCAACAATTTAGTTCTTCTGATTGTTTCCAATTCACTGATTTCAATAACCTTGGGATCTTCAGGGTCAGTTTCTTCAATCTCAAAGGCCACATCATGCCTCACCAATTGCTCTTTGGTATCCACCAACAGCACAACTTTTTGTCCACTCTTTATATGGCCCTCGATTTCGTTTCTCTTTTGGTTCTGCAAGTCGTGATCGCTGATTTCCCAACTCACTTTGATAAACTTGACTCCAGCATCCCTTTTCTTTTCCCTCGTTCGGCCAAACAGTTTGCTCTTCTCCTGGGCAAGCATCTCTTTATAATCTTTCAAACAAGTAGTCTTGTCAACAACTTTCAAGAACGGAATCTGCACGCCTCCAACGCCCTGAACGTTGGCAATATCAAAGGACTCATTTTCTTTCAAATTTTGAATGAACTTGGATAACTTAAGGGTTCTGACACCTGAATCGGTAAGATACATCACATTGAACTGAGGATTGATCTCGAACAGGGCCTTGATCTTGGACGTGAGGTATCCAACCTCAATCTCATCAGTAGAACCAGTCCATTTGAACGTCTCTGGGTTGAAAAGTCCCTCGCGAAGCGTTTGTGTTGGATGGACTGGTTTAACTGGTTCAGGTTTCTGGAATCTTTGAGACTGTTGCGGCTGTTTGGGTCTCTTCTGTTGAGGTTTCTTCAGTTTGTTGTTGTTCTTGTTAATGATGGTGTTATTCTTCTGTCCCGAAGCGTTCTGCTTAGCAGATGTTGTACCCTGCTGCTTCTGCTGCTTCTGCTTCTGCTGGTTTGTTCTTGTCATGAGTTGGTCAAGATATGTTGTCTTCTTTTTGGACATGTCTATTCCCAGTTTGGCAAATATGTCATCTGAATAGCATCTTGTGAAATTAAGAGTGACACGTCTTGCTGGCTGAGCGACCAGTCTAGCGAGCATCTTTTATATTTTTTCAGACAGCTTGGGGGGAACGTAACTTTAGAGATATCTGGAGATTTTTCACTTTATGTGGGCGTTGAAATGCCGGTGAGAAATGGCAGATCAACTGTGTAACCTTCCTACCCCTTCAAATAAAACAAAAACAAATCATTAATAAAGTATTATAAATAAAGTATTATAAATGTCTTCCAATGTTAACAGTGGATCTGTCAGAATCCTCTTCAACAACAACAGCGTTATCTCTGTTCCTGAATGCATTGTCATTGGCAACAACATCACTCAAGAATCTACTCATTATGGAATCATCAACAACACGCTCCTCTTTCAAAGCCTTCAAGTGCTCCACCAATCCGTCAAACTTTTCATCAACAGTCTCCAGATCAATCACACAACCAGGATCCAGTTCACCGGACTCACGTCTAGTCACGGTACCATTAACAGCCTCAACCAGCTCATCTACCTTGATATGTGGGAAAGGAGCCTTTAAATGTGCCACAAAGTTCTGAGACGCAGAGCCAAATCCATGGTTACCAAATGGTGACAATGTGTATGTCGAAGTTCCTTTGTGGATGCTCTCTAAAGTGAATGCCTCCTTCTCACCCAAGCTGATAGTGGAACCATAAATGGTGGTGACATTGGCATCAAATGTGACATTTCTATCAGTGAATGGACCAGAGAGCATCGAAATAACTTGTGGGTGAACCTTGGTTGACCTCAATGAGTTGACAACAATTTCGTCATTTAGGATAACCTGTGACTTATAAGTGGAGGAGACCAAAGAGGAGACAAACTGAGAGTCACCAAATGAATCGTATTGTTGGAAATTGGAGAATCTTGCCACGGATGAAGTGTGCACTTTGAAAGGAAGCTGGGTTCCATTGACCAAATTCACGGTAATGTTACTCCATAAATCAGTCGTCTTGTTAGCCAACACATTTTGATAGAGGTTTGAGGGATCAGTAGAAAGACCAAAAGAGCTATAGAAGGAACTGTTGTCATAACTGATGATTTCACCGAAACAACTCTCAATCTCCGGAGATTCCCAGTGAAATAAGTTGGCGCTCACAATCCAGTTTTCGCCGACATGAGGGCGAACATCTTCACCATTAGTGATCTCAACTCTTAGCTGGGCACCTTTACCTTCCCACAATTCTGGCAAAAAAGCAGTTAAGTCAATCTCTAGTGGTTTGATATCAAAAGCATTGATGCCAATAACTGGTCTCCATAGAGCTGGAGAGATACCACCAGAGTAAATCACCGGCTCTGGAGCTGCTGTGCTCACCAAAACATCGTTCAAGAAGACGTTAACTACCCTGACTGGGCCATGGCCCAAGAGTTCATGACCATACTTAGTGAACTTATTCTTGTAGTCGTCCAAAACGTTTGAATACCAAAACTCTTCAGCAGCATTACCAGAGGCATATAAGGCCACTTTCAAAGTGGTTGTGTTTTGAGAAATCTTGGGAACGTTGAAAGTGAGTGGCTTATCAGGGAAAAACAAGAGTGGGGTTCTGTTCGGAGAATGCTCAAAAAGTTGTGTGACTCTGTGTGATGGTCTATTGGTGACTCTAAAGATGGTGGTTATCTCATCTTCATCATTATTATCTTCTTCGTTGAAGTAAGTGACGGTCAAACTTGTTCGAAAAACACCTGTAAGCTTCCCAGAGACGAGATTATCCAGCTGGAAAACCAACTCCAATTCGTCTCTTTGGAAAAGAGGCAAGTACTTGGAGATATCTTTCGAGGCAGAACTCACAACAGTGTCATGGCCAGGTTCTGGAGTCGAAGTTCTCCAAATTGGGATATCATCAATGAAAATGTGAGCCAAACGGTCGTACTGGACACCAAATACAGAGATGTTTAGAGTGAGCACGACTCTGTTGAACTCAGTGTCCTTTGGTGGAGTAATCGAGATAACTGCAGGAATACCCCACGAGTTACCAAACTCGTGTTCCAGAATGACCTCCGAGTGAACTTCGTTGGTATGAAGGATGGGTAATGTCAGCTCAAACACCTCCATTGTATCATTGTGCTTCATTGACTTCATGAATCCTGTAATTGAGGGACATGAAGACAGCAGATTACCAGAGATTGTGATAAGCAATAGTGTGATTAGAACGGAAATAAGAGGGCCCCTTAGATGGCGTTGTTGTCTTTGGATCGAAGAAGCACTACCATGGTTTGACTTCTCATTGAAAAGTTGCTCTTCACAGTTATTGTCAAAGTCTTTCATCAGTTGATAACTGTGGAGGGAGAGATTGAGACAAAGATTGGAAGCCTATCTACCCAGGTGGGGTCTTCTTTTGTTTGGTTGTCTGTTGTCTATGTCTACTTACGTAAGTAGTCACATGATCCTCCTATATAGTGAATCGAGCTCCCCCAATGCCCATTCTAATCGTTTGTCTGACCCTCGTGGCCAGGTGGACGCAACGCCTCGTCAAAGTCTGTACTGACCTGTCGACTAAAGGAACCACTCTCGGTTCGATTCACGCAGGTGGGAAATTCGGTGGAACGCACTGTCCAATTTCACACATATACTTCTCTTGAGAGAATTCCTGGCGGGAAACCGCGTGGGCGTGGCCATCAGAAACTTCTGCCGAGGCATTGGGAGGCTACGCGGACAGTTGGCTCTCTGGATTAAAAGGAGGGCTCTGTTGAGTGCAATGTACAGACTCGCCTGGAAGTAAGAGAAAAAAAAATTCTTTTGCTGGGCTTGAACCCGATACCGATCATTTTGGTGGGGCGTTTCTTCTTTTTCTTTAACCATATGAACAACAAGAACAACAATAACAATAACGGCAAGAGAGGTCAATGATCATCAACAGCATCAGGCGAATCTTCTCGTCGTTCCGTACAGAGGAAGAAGAGCGTCAATACTCCAGAAAGGCCTTTTTCAGCCTACTGGGATTTCTAGGATCCTGTGTCTTGTTTTCCTTTGTGGCTCAGAAACTCGCCCAACACCCTCGACAGTTGGTGGCCAGTGCACAGGCAGCTCTGGCAGCCAGCTAGTACACACTGACTACAGTATATGATGTAGGAAACAAATCATCAAGTCATCATCAATATTTACACGACTCTATCCAACAACTGAGCTCAAAATGCATAACACATAGCAACAACATAAACATCAGCAGTCATTAATCCAGCAGGAAGTGCTTCGCCATTTCGTAGGACGTCCAGGAGATGGCCGTGGCTGGCACATTGGCCACCACTCTTGGCTTGACACCTCTCCAGAACCCCTTCCAACCATAGAGCTGATAGATCGTCCGTCCTGCCTTAGTTAGTGTGCTAGAGGCTCTAACTTGAGCATTGGTGGACTCACCTCTAATTTGTAATAGGGTCTTGATGCAGTCCAGTGGAGTCGTGATGGCCGCACATGTGGCACCGGAGAGACCACCACACAGACAATGAATGATTGGATCGTACTGATTTGTAGGGTTGAGGACTTTGGTAGAGGTTTCGTAAATGACAAAGTTCAATGCTGCAAATGGCACATTCATGCTCAGAGTGGTTGGGTAAGAATAGTAGAAGCTCTTGAACCCTTCAGTCTTGTACATGTGTCTGGCGAGTCCAACTATATTCATCTTGTTGGATCCTAGTTGCATTCTTTGCTTGAGGGTGTCGAATGGGTTCATCAGGGCATCAGCGACAATTGTGGCTGAGGAACCAGCAATCGCAGTCTTTATAGTATTAAACTCGTCTCTATCGTCTTCTGCAATCAAATGTCTCTTGACAAATTCATAAGTGGCAAAGTATACAGCGTGAGCTGGACCAGCACCTAGAACCATCGAGTTCAAACCTTTGAAGAGAGCCATGGAGCCCTCAGTGGAGGAAATCTTAGTGATTGCATTCAGGATCCCGCTGTAGCTTGTCCCTGTGTTCATGGACTGCATTCTGGTCTTAATGGCATCGACAGGGAACATTATACAGTGCTCCATGATTCCGGCAAATGCACCAGCTACAAGCTGAGCACCCATTGTGGCAGACTCAGGAAGGGCTTCGTAGTCAATCTCGACGGAATCGTGACCAATGTGGGCATGTGTATGTGCCTGTGATGGCGGCGTAGTGGCGGCAGTAGAAGACATGGCTGCTGGTACCAGAGGATTGGTGGTGTCTATGGTTGGCATGTGCACCTCTGGGTGTGTTCAAAGAGTAACTATGCTGTGTTGCAGGTGTGATTGTTCACGATTCGCTAGCTGCTTAACCTTTTTTTTTTTGGTGAGAAAAGCAGAGCAACTTGACAAAGTGATGGACAAAGGTGATCACAGATCGTAGTATAAGACAAAGGGTGATTGGAATTAATTGAAAGTGATGAATTCAGGTGGAATTTTTTTTTTTTTTTCCCTCGGACACTTCGTTTTTGATCACCGAGAACGCGGAGCCTTTTTTTTTTTTTTTTTTTTTTTTTTCAATTCCAAGCCGTACATTCACTGTTACGAACGAAACTTCAACATGATCTATAGAACCTACCTATATCTACTTAGAGAAGTCAATCCCTTTCTGCTCTGGAACCAGAGTGACCAAAGAACCAGTTTCAATCACAGCCTTCACATTATTAGCCACAATCCTCTCCATCTCCTCTCTAGTCTCGTGGGAATAAGTACCCATGTGAGGTAAAGCCAACACATTTGGCAATCTCACCAAGTCCAGGTTGACATTTGGCTCATTCTCCAACACATCTAAACCTGCTGATCTAATGTGGCCATTGGTCAAGTACTTGTACAACGCTTTTTCATCGACAACGGAACCTCTAGCAGTGTTGACAATAACAACACCCTTCTTGGTCTTTGCAAACACCTCCTCGTTAAACAAGTGGAATGTGTTCTTGTTAAGTGGAATATTGATGGAAATAACGTCAGAAATAGCCAACAACTCCTCAAATGAGACATACTCGGCACCATCTTCCTCCTCTTCTGGCAATCTGTTTCTGTTGTAGTAGACAAATCTTTCAAACCCAAAAGGTTTCAACTTGGAAAGAATGTTTCTACCAATACCACCTAGGCCAACAATACCCACAGTCTTACCAACTGGGTCGTGTGCCAACTCGGCGTACGCAGCAACATGGTTTGGCCATTCACCAGCAAGCAAACCTTGATGACCAGCATTAAAGTTTCTCAAAGCACCCAACAACAAGAACACATGAGTATCAGCAGTGGAATTGTCCACAGCAGCAGGTGTGTTGGACAATTGAATGCCTCTTTCGCCCAGGGCAACTGCATCAACCTGGTCATAACCGGCACCATTGTGGGACAAAGACACTAACGACTTTGGCAAATGCTCAATCAATTCCCTATCAAAGAGACCAGTTTTTTGGACAGAAGCAAAAGTTCTGGTCATATACTGCACATTGGCATATTTCCCCTTTAAGTCTTGGATAAATTCCTCTCTGTTTGTGGACTCGAGATCAATAACATTGGCGATCTGGGAGATGGCTGACCAATCCTTTTGAGTGTAGGTGACGGCACCACCGAGTCTCAACACAGTTGGCTTAGACATTGGGAATTGTATAGTTCAATGGAGAAGAGAACAAAATGAGAGAAGCAGCAGTAGGAGAACGTGAAAACAGTGGCTATTTATACCGTTTGGGACAATCTGTAGGAGTACCCTCTTCCGGTGTAAAGATCCTGGCCTTCGCGAAATTTCGTCAAACCCCCACATTGTACGCGGCCCGAGTTGGATCGCGGAATTCCGAGTCAGATTATCCGAGTCATTATCATGTGACTCGGTAGGGGCCACATGCTCACACACTTTTCAAAACTTGAAATCGTTGGGAGAGTTTGTTCAATAACCAGGCAACTGATAGCCGACTGACACACAGACAATCTCCACAAGTTTTCTAATCAGAGAGAGCCTCGTATGGCACCGCCGTTTTTGGAACAGCTTATCACGGTCACTATACAGAAACTCTCACAGAAACAACCATTGCCGGCACCACCACCACCATCACCACCACCGTTGCCGCTAACAGGTCTGCTCCGCTCTCTTTACAGCGCCCATTGGAAGAACCAGCCCCTGCCAGCGAGGATTCGCATGCTATTACTGGCATCACTCACTCTTGTATCCGTCTATATCATCTCCCCCAGCATCTCATACTACTTAAAGTCCCAAGAGGAGAAACAGCGCATGTTCAGCTCTCGCAGAAAGGACAAGTTCACCACAGGGTTGATCAACACCAGAAACGACTGCTTTGCAAACTCGTCAATCCAGGCTTTTGCCTCATTGGATGGTCTCAATGTCTACTTGAATGCCATTCTCAAAGAGCACAATGAGCTCATCAAGTTGCAACTCGGGGATACTCCTAAACTTCCACTCCACCACGCATTGGCTGTCATTGTTGCGCAATTACAGGAACAAATCACCACAACAAAGGCAATCTCAGTATGGCCATTCCTCCAAGTCATTGAACGTATCTTCAATTCCAAAATATCCACAAATCAGAATGATGCCCACGAGCTCGTGCAGTTGATCCTCGAAACATTGGAGAATGAAAACATTAAGTTTAAGAAATTTGTCAAGAAGAATCAACTCAAGCAGATCACTGTCCCAGAGTTCCCCTTCAATGGTCTTCTTGCTGATCAATTAACATGTCTCTCTTGTGGGAAGTCATCCACTCCAAGCTTCCATCCATTCAGTGTGTTTTCACTTCCAGTCCCAGCCTCAAAAGACGCAAAACTCACAGATATGCTCAAGAAGTCTGAATCTGAAACCATCACAGGCTATAACTGTATACGCTGTAAGATCACTGCCATTCTCAAGATTGAAGCAGGTAAGGTCACACAGAATATTGTATCAGCACCGGAACACATTAAGGCCATTGACGAGCTGCAGCAATTGGATCAGGAAAACATCTCAATCAACTTTGACTTGTCCGAAGAACTGGAACAATTCATCAAGGAGTACAAGTATGGTACTTTTGTCGCTGAGGCATTGAAGTCCACCATTGTGAAAAAGACTCTGATTGTCAAGGCTCCAAAATTGCTCACGGTGCACTTGTCAAGATCAATGTTTACTGGTCAGTACTTCACCCGTAATGGCTGCCGTGTTGAATTCGAAGAATCTCTGGCAGTAGAAATTGATGATGAATTGGTAGAGACATATGAGGCCAAGCTAAGGGCTGCTAAGTTGGAGAAGAGAAAGTCCAAGAGTGCTTCCATCCATAACTCTGAACATGGCTCTGCAGTTGATGGTGGTTTGGACGAGGATGAGGATGAAGACATTGTTGGCTATGATGATGATAGAAACGAACCTGAACAGCTTGCTCGTATCCACTCCAAGGTATTGACTCAACATGACGAAGAGCCAGAAAAGTCAGAAGATGGATATGAAGAAGAAGTTCACTCCCATTTCGAGATACTTGACAGTGATGGAGGCCCTGGATCTTCTTCCACACAGTTTGAGAATCCAGGTGATTCTGATGAGGAACAGGAAGACTCCGAATCATATGAAGAGGAGTCTCACGAAGTTCTCAATAAAGAAAATGTCAAGTATAAACTCAGAGCAATCATCAGACACCAGGGCACCCATAATGCCGGTCATTATGAATGTTTTCGTCACAAACCGCATTTGGTGAAGGATATTGACCAGGACAAGATTGTGAACCTGTCTCCTGCCATTGATATCCCAGAAGATCCTTCAGAGGATGCACTACCAACACCACCAGACTCTAATGGCTCAACTCTGCATCATCCAAAGCCAACATTGGCCACATCACCACAAAACCAACTTGAAGGTGTAATGACTCCACCACCAACATCAATGAACACCGAAGACGTGAATTATGACACTGATGACTCCACTTCCTCATTCTACCGTTTCCGGAACAGAATTGGCTCGTTTGTGAGCAGACGTTCATCCGTTGCTAACTCTAACGGTTCACTTTCACGTCGTGGATCACTGGTTGCTGGAGGCTCTGCCTTTATGCAAGCAGGAACACCAGTGCAAGGCTTGGCAAGTGTTACTGAGTCTAGCACTACTGATGTCCAGGCCAAGTTTGCCGACTTCCAGATAGGTGAGGGTAATACAACAGCCAGGGTTAAGTACAAGAAGATCTCGACGGTTAATAAGTACCCATACTGGAGAATCTCGGACACCCAGGTTTATGAGACGAAACTGGATGATGTGTTGAAGGAGAAGGCTGGTGTCTACATGATCTATTATGAGAAGGTATGAGGTTTGAATAGGACCTGCTTGTATAGACTGCCCACCTCAAAAATGAGACATTCAAGAACTTTTTGTCGATACTTGATAAACCTTCACGTTTTGCAGTTTAGTAGTGATGACCGGAATTCCTCATACTGTCGACCCCGGAATTCACTTAGATCGCATATTTTTACCCTTCTACAAACAAAAACAAACAAATCAACAAAAAAAAAAATCCCTGAAGGAGTACGCAAGTCCTGTAGCAATGAGCAGTGATATCGGTCAGGAGCTCAATACGAATGCGACTGATGTAAGTGATCTATCTATTATTGTAAACAGAAGCAGTACTAACACCCTTTTCACAGGATTTCGGTTTCAAATCATTGGGTTCTATTCAACTGGTTAGTGACTTCAATGAGAAACTGCCATACAAAAGAATAAACAATTTTGACTATGCTCCACACAAAGGTCTGTTCGCTGCTGCTGGTGTCGATGATCTTGCATATGGGTCAATTGAATCACTGAGAGATCATTTCAAGAAGGGCGAATCGTTCACACAGAAACTTGCCATTAGTGCAGTCAACAATGTGATGTTTACCAAGGACGAGGAGTATCTTTTGATCTCCAAGGGAACTGAGTTGAAATATTTTCATATTAAAGGTGATAAATTAACTATCACGGAAGCTGATTTTAAGGGTGTGAACATTCCTGCATCTATTGAGAAAGTTTCCTCATCCTTCAAACAATCACAACTTGTCGCCATCACAGACTCCGATTTGAACTTCTATCTATTCAATACCACTACAGAGACTTTCAAGTCCGTCACCTCTGGGGTACTAGATTTTGATTGGTCACCGACGGGTGAACAACTTGTGCTCGCGAAGAGCGATGGGACTATAAGAAAGATCAACATTGACGGAACTGAGACTGTCACAATCGAGCAACCAGAGGACATAAAAGATGACTCTTTTCTACCGATGGCAATCTCATGGCTTATCAATGATCAGCTACTTGTTAACTTTGCAGAGGATTTGGAATTTGACGAGGAGGAAGAACCGTTCTATGACTCCAAGCTCTTCCTAGTCGAGTCCAAGGCGGGTAAACACCTTTTCAAAGAGTCATATGATGCTGTTGTAGCATCAGGATCAATCTGGAGAAAGTATGTTTTATACGCTGCTTCTTTCAAGAATCTGTCCAATTCTTTGACTGAACTCAACATTGTTACATCCTCAGTGTCTCCAGAAGTGTCTGCCATCACACCAGCGGAGCTCTTATCTCCAGGTAACGACGCCGAGAGAGCTTCGCTTCCAATGAACGAGACGACTAACAATGATGTTAACCCAATTGGTATGGCCATTGATTCAAGAAATGACAATGGCCCTATCTATGATGTTTGTTCTAGCATTCCCGAGGCACAATGGTTACCAATTGTTTGGGTTCTGGGCCACGATGGTAGATTACATGGATGGTACATTTTCCATATTCATGATGTTAAAAATGGGAGTTTCAAGAAAGATGGTGTGGTGGCTTATGAGGATTCTCTATTCAACCTGTCGTTACTATCTTCTTCTTCAGCTACTGAACCACCCAAGACCAATGAAGCACCAACGTCCACTGAACTCTCACAACCTGAGAAGAAATTGGATAATCCTTTTGAAAAATCAGCACCTTTTGGGGCATCCACAACCCCGTTTGGATCATCTACTTTTGGTTCAACAGACAACAAGTCCCCGTTTGGATCCAAGGATGACAAATCCGCATTTGGAGGATCAGGATTTGGACAGAGCGCTTTTGGTTCATCCACTGAAAGAAAGACCTCTCCGTTTGGATCATCCGGATTTGGACAGAGTACGTTTGGGTCATCAAGTGAGAGCAAGCCTCCTCCATTTGGATCATCCATTGAAAACAAACCCTCCCTATTTGAATCATCTGGGTTTGGTCAAAGTACTTTTGGCTTAAGTGAAACTAAATCTGACTTTGGGTCTTCTGGGTTTGGTCAAAGTACTTTTGGTAATACTGAGAATAAAGGCGCATTTGGATCATCTGGGTTTGGCCAGAGCACATTTGGCGCGCCAGCATCAGGAGGTTTGTTTGGAAGTACTCAGACGAAGGAATCACCATTTTCTTCGTTGAACATGAAGGAGTCTATCTTCGGAGTCGATGACAAGAAGGATGCTTCTCCATTTGGAGCATTTAGAAAAACAGGAGCTGCTGAAGAATCACCTTTTGCCTCTTTCGGAAAATCTGCCTCACCATTGAAGATTAAAGATTCTGGGTCCCCATTTGGTTCAAAGGATGATGCATTCACTTTTGGATCTGGAAAATCATTCCTTTCCGGTGTCGAGAGTACCATTCCTGGCACAACACTCAGCTCAGATTCTGATGCCTCAGATGATCAGGATGAACTTAACTCAAGCGATGAAGAGGTGAGGGAGCAACCACAAGTCCAGCCAGCAGCTACATCATCTGCGGGATCTGCACAGTCGCAAGGCCCCACTTCCTTTGGTAAGGCTTCTTTTGGGGCCGCTAGTAGCTTTGGTGGATTTGGCCAGTCTAACTTTGGTCAAGCAAGCGGTGGAGGATTTGGACAATCTACATTTGGGTCCACACCTGGCGAGTCAGAGACAAAGGAGAAACCAGGTGTGTTCTTGAATACTGGAAGTTCTGGTTTTGGTGCGTTTGCCAGCCAGAAGTCTAACTTTGGGGGAAAGAATATCTTCGGCAAAGAGCAGAAAGACGCTGAATCAGAAGAAGATATTGGCAATGTTCCTCTTGCTGAGGAAGAGGAGAAGGAAGCAGGCAAAGCGGAGGATGAAGATAATGACATTGACGAAAACGAACAGCAAGAGGATGCGGAAGAAGCAGACGAGGAGCTGGAGAGTGACGAAGAAGAAGAAGAAGAAGAAGAAGAATTAGAAGAAGATAAAGATGAAAATGAAAATGAAGAAGAAGACATTGAACCAGCAAATGTGTCTCTTGGTGGTGACGATGACGATCTCGACGAACTGAATGAGGATATTGAGGAGAATCTAAATATTGATGAACCACGCTCCGATGTTGAGATCGACAAAGATCTCGCTGAAGAAGTCTCGAGAGATTTACAGATTGCCAGTGAGTCTCCTCAAGCTGAGGATGATGATGATGATGACAACATCTCCTTGCCAACCAGTGAAGAGGACCTATACAAACAGGCCAAGTCCCTCAACCCCGAGGGTGAAGACAAGGAAACATATACCAGCCCAGAGGGCCATCATAACCAAGAAACCCAAACGAATTATGAGCAGGCTGAAATAGCAGTTGATGCGGTTCGAAAGTTTGTTGGGATTGAAATCCAAACTGAGCCGATTGAGTATGAGACAGTGGGTATCCAATCCTTTGAGGAGGATGCCCTTTATCAGGGAGAGTTCCTGTTGCCAGCATCTGTCGAACCTTATGTGTCATTGAAGGATGTAAAGTACCCTGCTCTGCACAAGGATCCTGTTCTCAATGCGATTCAGAAGCTGATTTATGACACTGAAGCAGAGTTGTCTACGATCGAAGAGAATTCTGGCAATATTCGTGACTTCATTAATGATCACTTGAAGGTTGAAGTTGAACACGGGTTATCGTCTATTGGCCATGGCTATCAATGGAGACTGGGTGAGGCTAAATCACTGCTTGATATCCTTAATGATGAAGCACCTAAAATTGAAGACCTAACCTCAGACATCGATGAGAAGTTTGAGGTGTTGCATGACATTAGAGTCCCATTGAAGTCTTCTTTGCAACAGTCTCAGTTCTTGAGAGAACAGGTCTATTCTTTGGAGTCAAAGGACAACAAGAAGATTCATGACTTGAGGGAATTGCCCTTTGATACCAAAATGTTACAAGAGAGAGTTAGAAAACAGAATGTGGAGAACAATAGCAACTTGAGAACTGCAGAGGAGAAAGTTCTTGTCCTGAAAACAGCACTTGAAGCATTGAAAACTGTTAACGCTGCTGGTCCTGTCTATGCTAATGTACTCCAGGGAATTGTGAATCACTTGAACACCATTTCCAGACATTACTCTAATGACACGAGGGAAATTTCGGCCAGAATTGCCAAACTCAACAAGAACCATGAGCAGATTCTGGAGAATTTGAAGTCCAAAAGCACTCTTATTTCTGGGGATAAGCAGAAAAAGGCCTTTCGACAGTTAACCCTTGATTCTGCCTCGGAAAGAATTGCAAAGATCAAGTCCCTCTCAACAAGTTTTAGATCGAAACGTTTGGATGAGGTGACCTCAACGTTTTGAAAAAGTACATTTGGTTGAGCGCTTCTTACTTGACTAAATGTGAAGTTCATTCTATCTATGTCTATCTAAGTTCATCAATAACAACTTGTAGTCTTTCCAAAAGAGTATCATTTTCTTCCTTAGTACCAATGGTGATTCTCAAAGCACCAGGACAACCAGGTTCTGAACCTCTAAATCTGACGACAACACCTTTAGTAGTTGCGAGCTTCTCATAAATGGCTTTAGCAAAGACCGAATCTGGTTCGCCCTGAGTGTTTTGGAATTGAATTAGAAGGAAGTTGGCATCCAGGCCACCAATGTTCTTCTTGACACTTGGGAACTTCAAGAGCTCCTCCAACAATCTAGCCCTCTCTTGGTTCAAGAGAGCAACAGCTTCTTTCATCTTTTTGATACTCTCCTTAGAAACTGCTCTGAAGGCAACATCTGCGGTCAAAGACGAGATGTTGTATGGTGCCTTCAAGGCATTTAAGATTGACGAAAGTCTCTCGGAGGAGTAGGTGATTCCGAGACGGATACCAGCTAGACCAAAGGACTTGGATAGAGTCTGTAAAACCACAAGGTTTGGATACTTGTTCACCAGAGTAGACAGAGATGAACCAACTGGTGAGAAGTCAATGTATGCTTCATCGGCAACAACCAATCCATTCCACTTGTCGTTTTGTAGGAGTTTCTCAATCAATTCAAGGTCAACCTTGGCAGCAGTAGGGTTACCTGGAGTGGTAACATAGACAAGTTTGATAGATGGGTCCTTGCTCAATTGTTCATTGATGAGTTCTGGTTCGATCTGGAAAGTATCAAAGTTCAATGGCACCTTGACAATGTCTATATCGTTGATGACTGAGGTGATGGAGTACATACCGTATGTCGGTGGACAGATCAACAGCTTGTCCTTCCCTGGTGTGCACACTGTACGGATCAGTGCGTCAATGCTCTCATCTGAACCAACGCCAAGGCACAAGTTGGCTGGAGTAAGAAGTTGGGAAGGGTCCAATGGGAAGACATTCTCCTCGTTTCTAAAGTCGGCAATTCTCTGTTTGAGCTCGATTTGGTGAGGGTCTGGGTATCTGTGAAGCTCTAGCCTCTCTTCATCTGAGAGGATAGTGGAAAGAGCAGGTCCGTGGGAGTTCTCATTGGCATCAAGCAGGATACCTTCTTTGAAGTCGCTTCGATAGTGATGTTAATATATATGCGTATAAAGGTTAAAACCAAAAAAGAAAGAAGAAGAAGTAGGAGAGAACAACCCCTCGATGTAACTTAACTTACTCTCTAGCACAACGATAAGGCTCTAAATTCAAAATCTTGGGTCTCACAAGGGTATCTAAGTTGAAAGAGGCCATTGTTTTTTAGAAGATAATTGGTATAGGTAGGTAGGTGGTTGGAGTACTATAAACAGATCAAAGTTTCCTTCTTTTGTGATAACAAATCTGGATGAGTCAACTCAACCAAAAAAAAAAAAAAAAAAAAAAAAAAAAAAAAAAAAAAAAAAAAAAAAAAAAATAGAAATTACATAAGCTTGATTATATAATACAATTCTTATAATTTTTAATATTATTGAAACGGACCTGTTAAAATAATATTTACAGGCCGGATTATGGAAATTTTCCGGAAAAAAAGAAAAAATGCCGCTGAGTGTTCAGTGCTCAAATAAGTAGATAAATTGCAGTTATAGCAAACCATCTTTATGGAAACCTTGTATGAAGGGCTTCTACACAGACTGCAGGGGTGGAAGACTGAAGTGCAGAGTTTCTCTCCATGGCTGTGTAAATAATTGTACTGTAGCCGAATCGATCTCGCATGTTGACGGCAAATCGTTCGTCGTTCGTTATATACATTCAAATAAATTCACCCAGGTTCGGGTAATCAAACACAAACAAACACAAACATCCAAACACCTAAACTCGGTTAACAAAGGTTAACAAAGGCAAAGAAAATGGGCCGGCCGTTGGCGAGCGGCTTTGGTTTTGATATGATGTGCAAGGGTCAGAAACACCTGTCACATCTCCACACCATTGAAACAAAAAAAAACGCGACTCAAGATAGAGAGATCAACGGGTTAATCGTTGAGATTATTTGAACAACTATTTTCCCCCATCTGGTCCAAAGCACCACGTTGGTCCCAAAGCCAATCTCAAAACGGTCGCGGAAAAACTCGTTATGACTTGGCCAGTTGACCAAAAAAAAAGGTGAAAAAAAAAAAATAACCCCATGTTGGACGTCTCATCTCCCCCACACGCTCCGAATTAGACTACACGTCTACACACAGACACACACTCACAAATTACGTAAAATGGGCAGGTTCCATCTCAACAATGTCTTCAAAAGAACGGAGATCAAAGATCCAAAGATCGCCATTCCTGAGGACATCTATAATTTTAGGGTCTACCTCTTTGCTACGATCGCTGCTTTTGGTGCTGTGATTTCTGGTTATGACACTGGTTTCATTGGTGGTACTGTGACTTTGGAATCATTCAAAGAGGAGTTTGGGTTCAACCACATGACCAAGGCAGAGCAGACACTCACGAGATCCAACATTATCTCCGTTTTCCACGTCGGTGCCTTCTTTGGAGCACTGATGGTTTACCCACTAGGTGAGTTGTTTGGCAGAAGGATTGCCCTGAACTTGTCTGGCTTCCTCCTGACTTTTGGTGCTGCCATCTCTTTGATCAGCAACAGTGCTCGTGGTCTAGGAGCTATCTATGCTGGTAGAGTCATCACTGGCCTTGGTATCGGGTTCTGCTCTGGTATCACCCCAATGTATGTGTCTGAGATCTCCCCAGCTAGTATCAGAGGGCAGCTGAGTGGTATCTGGGAAATTGCCTGGCAGGTTGGTGGCCTTGTTGGTTATTGGATCAACCTCGGTGTGAGTAATCACGTTTCCAACCCAACTTCACAATGGATGATTCCATTTGCAGTTCAGATCATCCCTTCTGCCATCTTCTGGAGTGGTGTCTTCTTTGTCCCAGAGTCTCCAAGATGGCTGATTTCCAAATACAAGAGAGAACAGGCTGAGAAGAGATTTTCTTACATTACAACTTTGCCTGTCGACCATGATTTTGTCCAGTACGAAATTTCAGTGATGGAATCCTCCAGAGAGCACAAGAAGCAGATGTACGGCGAGGGTATCATCAAGCAGATTATCACCATCTTCACCACTCCAAAGTACATCAAGAGATTAGCAATTTCCACATCCACTTTCATGGTTCAGAACTCTGCTGGTATCAATGCCGTCACCTACTACTCTGTCACTGTCTTCCAGTCCATTGGTTTGAGCAGCAGCAGTTCCAAATATCTGTCCACTGGTGTCTTTGGTGCCATTAAGCTCGTTGCTTCCATTGTCTGGTTGTTTCTCATTGTTGAAGCATGGGGTCGTCGTGCGGCCTTCTTGGCTGGTTGTGTCCCATGTGGTATTGCTATGTGGTACCTCGGTGCCTACATTTACATATCCAAGCCAGATGAAAGACTTGCTTCCGGTAATACGCATCTAGATAGTGCTGGTAAAGGTGCTCTTGCCATGTTCTACATCTGGACTTTTGCATACGGTGCCACTTTTAACGGTACTTGTTGGGTCTACTGTGCAGAGCTCTTCGACCAGAATGTTCGTTCGTTAGTCTCAGCAGTCAATGCTTCTTCCAACTGGTTCTGGGCATTCATCTTTGCCAGATTTACTGGTAACATGTTTGAAGCGATGGGATTTGGTGTCTACTTCCTCTTTGCCGGTTGTATGACTGTTGCCCCATTGTACATTTGGTGCTTCTACCCAGAGACCAAAGGTGTCCCATTGGAGGCTGTGGATTACTTGTTCGCGGTTCCTGCCTGGAAGGGTCACTCTTATGCTACCGAGATGATCAGGAGACAGCATGACAAGGAGGCCTCTGACGATCAGTCTTCCACACAAAAGGATGTTTTGTAATGTGTTTTAATATCTTGTAAATAACAATCATATAGTTGCATGGATCAATCTAGATCTAGATTACATACTATATCATGTAGAGAGAACTTAGATAACACAGAATTTTCTTGAAATGTAGGGCCACTTACAACCCTCAGGATTATATATTTAATCACTTGGGTTCTTCGAGTTAATTGGTCAATTAACCACCTCACCAGGTCCTCGAAGTACTTGCCCAAATGGAGATATAGCAGAATTTTCACACCAGTACCACTGTTCAAGACCAGTCAATATCACCAAGTCAGCCTTAAGACTCCTCATCGCATGAGGGCCTGGCCGGAGATCAGAGGAGTCTTTTGAACTGTAAGTTCAACTTTCAAGAATCAAGGTTTGTGACCATGAGATGGATAGCCGTTATCACACAAGCACCAGGTCCCGTCCAATATTGGAAAGCATGCCAGATCTGTTGTGTCCCGACAAATCTTGCCAAGGTAGTTACTTCAACTATCAGAGCACTGCAGCTACTTGAGATAAGATAATCTGGATTCTGCAATCAAACAGCATTATGAGCAACTAAGAACGTTCATAATATTAACATTTGAAGGACAATATGTGCATTGCTTTGTCTTCACTTCAACCACCCCACCGCCCGTAGTCCTCTCGTCCGTCAACCCCCAAATTCCAAAATCTCTTTCGCGAAAATTTCTCGGCCGAAGGCGACTGGTGCTAAAATAAAAAAAAATAATAAACAAAACAGAGCCTCTACATGTGAAACAGTTCTCAGTCAGTACATCCACCACCACACATACACACAAAACAAACACGATGCCACTTTGTGGAAGCGCTCCAAAACCTCTCCAGCGCAAGATCGTCATTCTGGGTGATGGTGCGTGCGGTAAAACCTCTGTTCTGAATGTCTTTACGCGTGGGTATTTCCCTCAAGTGTATGAGCCAACTGTCTTTGAAAACTATGTGCACGACATTTACGTCGACAACAAGAGCATCAAGCTGTCATTATGGGATACTGCGGGCCAGGAGGAGTTTGACCGCCTGAGATCGCTAAGTTACTCCGACACACACACAATTATGCTGTGCTTCTCCATTGATTCGCGTGATTCGCTCGAGAATGTCAAAACCAAGTGGGTTGGCGAGATTGCAGACCACTGTGAAGGCGTGAAATTGGTGCTGGTTGCCCTTAAGTGTGATTTGAGAAACATTGAAGAGGATGAAGAGACCCCTGTGAATTACAGAAAGAAGGACTTGATTACTTATGAGGAAGGTCTGAGTATGGCCAAGTCGATTGGTGCCTTGCGTTACTTGGAGTGCTCTGCAAAGAAAAACAGAGGTGTCAATGAGGCATTCACTGAAGCTGCAAGATGTGCGCTCACTGCTAAGCCAAAGGGTGCTGCCGAAGATTCAGACGAAGAGGACAAGAAGTGTGTAATCATGTGAAGTTGTGATTTGTTGTTCTTTTTTTCCTTTCTCTTCTTTGTTATTAATTGTCATTTTCATACACATTAGAATCCATCTTGTTGGTGTTCTTGGTTTTTGTCCATGCGTTTGAAAAAGCATGTGTGTTAACTTATACCTTGTATTCTGGTTCATAAAGTACAGGTACCTCCTTAATTAAAATCAAAAGTGTATACTCCTTTTTACTTAATAAATATATATGAAATCCCCAAAACCATTTGTTCATACATCATCATCTTCAAACATACTCTCCAAATATGCACTTGGAACAGTCTTCTTAGCTGTTCTATTGGCACCTCTCGTTGAAGAACCAGCAACAGAACCATCATTATTGAGTGAGACGTCAGTGTAATTGTCGTAAGAATTGGAACGGTTGTGGCTCTGTCCACCAGCAGCAGAACCACCATGTGTGGAAGCTTCTGGTGTATAAGTGGATGAAAGGTTTGTTACTGAGCCCATTAGTCGTTGGTGGTAATTAGCCTTCTTGTTATAGGTCATGACTTCAGCAGTAGGAGACAAAAACATGGATGATCTTCTTTTTGAAATCAAATCTGGAGCATCGTTCAGAGTGGAGTACAAATTAGTCTCATTGTTTCTCACTGAGTCAAAAAAGTCGCTGGTGGAATTCAGTTCCTTCTCATTATGATACAGCAACGGGATCTTGTTCACCACATGTGAGTTTGACTTCAGCAGCTGGTTGCTCGATGACGACAGTGTAGAATAAAATGGATTGAACTTCTCCTCACCATCAGTGGACGAAGATGATGAATCAGACAGGACGAATGAGCTTTGCGCATTCTTCTTTGCCATCCAACGTCTTACGAGCAAGAAGATCAAGAATACCAGGATGAAGAAACCGGCAATGGATCCAACAATGATAAACACCAACCCAGAAGGCGCACTTGATCTCCAAATGTTTGGATTGTTGTTTGCAGAAGGTGGAGAAATGACAGGTGTTGACCAAGTGGTTGTCTCTGTAGGAGCATTAGCACCTGGCTCAGTGGCTGAGAGTTTAGGCAGGTTCAAACCACCACTACCAGTTGTCGCTGTTGTTGCAGTGGTAAGTTTTGGCAGGTTTAGGCCACCAGTTCCAGTTGTCGTCGTTGCTGTCCTACCAGTATTGGTGGTTTGTGTTGCTGCTAGCGTGGTGGTGGTCTTTGGAGACGTGTTGGCCCCAATGGTGGGCATCTTCAGTGTCGTGGACATTATGAGGGGTTAAAAATAGCAGGCTGTCTGTTATATATATATGTGTGTGTGAATGGCTCAAATGAAGCTGGACAGGAGCAAGCGAGTGTGTGTGTACAGAAGCAGAATATCTGGGTGAACAATCTCGATAGATAAGCACTGGGTTTCAGAACGAACGTTGGCCTGGAGGGATCAAAGAAGCAATGGAGAGGCAGATCTGTTGCAGAAATTTTTGTGGGTTTTCTTTTTTTTTTTTTGTTTTGATTTGTGGGAAGATCAAAATTCGCGAATCTATTGAGAAGAAATAGAAAAAAAAAAGGGGGGTCTCCCCTCAGAAATGCTCAATGTATTAAAATACAAATAAAAGTACACACAAGACTGCAACAAATTGTTAACCTAAGTGAGTTTTATGTATTAATTAATGACCTTGTAGTATGTATCTTCATCTGTATCCACCAGTTCCAGTCCACAAACCTCCATTCTCGTCTCCTTGAATGTTTTATGGATCTGCTCCCAGTGTTCGCCAGCAGTGCAGTCATTGACCTTAGATCTAGGCTTAACAAGACCTTCACTTTCAGAGGTCCAGTCTGGATGTGTTGGACAACGAAGTCTGGCACCCATGTACCCTCTGTCCAACTTCTGGAGGAACCATGGCTTTGGAATAGGAGCATCTGAGAAGTGGAAATACTTCATCTGCTTGTACATGATATCACCTGCAGTGGTCATGCCGTCGATGTCATAGTATGCCTTCTTGTTCGATTCAGTTGGGAGATGGAGATGTGAAAAAATCTGTTCATGGGCATCAGCCATGTATGAAAAGTGTGAGTCCTCGATGTTGAGCTGTTGGGAAATTGTACCATAGACTTGATGAGGAAGGATTAAAAACTCCGGAGATTCCTGAAATCTTTTAGCAAACGGATAACTTGGAAAGTTCTCCTTTGATAGCTGATGCTGTCTAGACAAAATGTCAAAAAACTCAAACAAATGGTATTGAACCAGCTCCATATCGTACTCATCCTTCTTCTTCTCAGCCATTGCCTTGACAACTTTTTCGTACAGTTCAGCAGTTGGTTCAATAACCATAACAATGTTGGTCAAGTCAAACTCCTTCAAAGTTGGATACGAAGGCAAATTGTTGTACAGGTTGTTGTAAAAGTTTCTCTTGTTCACTTGAGCCTTCAAGTTGGCCACTGAGAAAGACTCAACATCTTGGGAAACAACGGGCAGTTTCTTCGTAGATGGATCGACATAGGCCAAAATGTTATCCTGGACAAACTTAGCTAGCTTATTGGCACGCTTCTTGACAGTCATTGGCTTGAACCCAAATACATCTGGGGGGTATTCTTGCATAATTTTATCCTTGCCCATTTCATTGAATTTTCTTCTAGTGTGCCAGTATGCAGTCGACACAGCCATTTTGCAAGGAGGTAAGAAAAACAACTCATCCAAATTGTCCTTGAGCAATAGTGCGTCAGAATCCATGTAGATGATTCTGTCGTACTGAGTCTCATTGAAAACCATCAGTTTCGTGTATGAGGACAACCAAATGTTGACCGAGTCACCACCGATTTGGATAACCTCAGTTGGTTTCAAAATGACATCGTACTTCTCAGCAAACTCAGTCAAGGTCTTGTACTCATATGGGAACTCATCAGGCTTGGTCAAAAACTCCTGCTTCACCAACACAACGAGCTGTGCTCTTGTGTTGAACTTCCTCAACTCTGCAAAGATCATTAGGGTATTGCACATGTGTGGCTTCGATGTCGCATAGAGCACGTAGGCATAACGACTCCAATCAACGGCGTCCTGGTCTGTGAGGTTGTACACAGTGTCAATCACCTCTGGATAAATGTACTTGATGTTTGAACGGTCAAAGTCGAGCAACTCGAGGCCGTCTGCAGGGTTTAATTCATCGGTGAATATCACCTGGCTTGGATCGAGTTGTCCTGTGGCTCTGAGGTGGCGGACAACGTCATTTGCCTGTGCTTCTTGCTGCTTAAACGTCTGTGGGGGCTTGCTTGTTTTCACCATGGTGGATGTGTACTGCTGGGTGTCGTCTGTGGCCTGGAAGGACTCCACCAACCTGCTGGCATGAGGGGTGTATGTCAGAAGCCACAGGGAGGCAGTCAGCACAAACAGACCTAGTATTAGCTTGTTGGTGCGCTTGAAAGCATGGAGCAGCTGAGCCACCAGCAGGCGCGGGTTGGAGGACAGGGTAGCAGACATTTGTGGACACGCTCGACGACGACAAAAAACAATAACAACAACAGCAACAGCAACAACAACAATAAACGGAACAATCTTTCGAGTCTTGTCGATAAGTTTTTCTGGAGCGAAATTCTTTTTATAGATGCAGGTAGGTGTCCTCTTTTGGCTGGGGATCTGGGCAAAAGAGAGAGAGGAGAGAGAAAGAGAAAAAAAAAATCAAAAAAAAAAAATTGCGGTGGTGGTGCATGGATAAAAACTTTCTTTTTTATTTTTATAGGCGGGCAGAACACCCTGGGCGGAGCTCTAAACACGGAGAAAAGGACCCTCTTATATACCACATACCAGCCTATAACATCCCCCACCAACTTCTAGACAGAAGAATCCCCCTATGATCGACATCGATATGGACACGTGGCGTTCTGAATGCAGGTAGGTGCGTAACAACGGATGTAAGTCTCTGGGCGCGAATTTTTTTCAGTGCGATGTAGGGGGCTGTGTAAGCAGGAGGACGTGAGACGACGTGAGTTT
This sequence comes from Barnettozyma vustinii, assembly GCA_030569515.1. Lineage (NCBI taxonomy): Eukaryota > Fungi > Ascomycota > Saccharomycetes > Phaffomycetales > Phaffomycetaceae > Barnettozyma > Barnettozyma vustinii. The sequence goes on from JAJMLD010000068.1 coordinate 27,223, forward strand.
TCAGCTGTTGACAGAGGCCGAACTGTTTCCAAGACAGAGAGAGATCTGACAGCAAGAAAATATTTGCAGTGGATCTGGACCATTCAATCATTAGATCTTCTTTTTTTTTACTAGGTCTGTGGGGCTCAATGCTGCTGAACAAAACCGTATACGTCTAGAATCAACTTCTGACAACCCTTGTGGTACACACATGGGAGTGACGATTTGTTTTTTCTTTTTTTCTTTTTTTCTATTCTTCTTTTTGATTTTTTTTTCTTTTGACATGCAAGCTGGAGGTGAAGAGCTGCATATAGAAATCCCTGAACCCACCATCATTACGTGTAAAGAGAATTGACTTTAAATACCGACTTTGAAATTTGAATTTGAATCATCTTTGGGCTTTGCGGTAAGGCTGCAGCTCTTCTGCTGCAGGAATTCACACCCAATAGATAACAAAGACGTCTTGCCACACAATCAGCTCATAAAAGTTTTTTTTTCTGATATCTAGATAAGAAGTTTCCAGTAGAGGAGAGGTCCATTCAACCTCACAACGTAAAATTGACACAGTTTGCTAGAGGTATGTATGGGAGGGGTACACAGACCACTCAACTGGAAACTGTACATATAAGAACTATTGCTAGATACTTATACAATGTACATCTCAAAACTCACAATTCTCTTATGAGTCAGGGCCCAGATTAGCCAGCACTCACTGAACTCCAGGGATCCACCCCCCTCGCTTACTCCCTGCGTGATGAGTGATGCGGAAAATGTCTCAATGTGTCAGATAGATTATCCAATCATACATGCTTCTTGGCACGTGATACCTTTTGAAGGTCACGTTTATGCGTTTCTTCTTTTTCTTTTTTTTTTCTTTTTTTTTTGTAACTTTGACACAAATTCATCTATCATGGAGCTGCGAGTACTTTAACTTTAAGTGAGACGATACGAGTGCTTATAAATATTAAATAAGCATTAAGCTGTGCCAACGGCTCAATGGCCCAATGGCATGCAGCCGCAACTTGCAGTGAAACTTAAGTATAGTACTAGGTCATTTGTGATTTCGGATCTCATCAACCCTACTTCCTTGGTTTCCACTGTGTACCGTTTCAACTATCTTCTGCTCCGCTTGGAGCTCATTGACAACATTGACAAGTTTGACACAACATTGATTGAAAGTGCTCAATGTGTCGCAAGCAGCAACCCAAATATGTTAACACTGCATGCGGAATGAATAATGCAAATTTAAAAATAAAATTTGACACAAAAAAAAAAAGTCCCCTTGTTCGTTCTAATCTAGTTGAAGACATTTCTGTGACAGTATAGTAGCCTGATGTTTGATTTGATGGAGATTATTTTCTAATAGAGATATATAAAAACAAGTCTATATCCAGAGATAACATATATTGATAAGCTCATCATCAAATGGTATTAAAGTTCACTATCGACAACTATCTGAATTCACACATCCCCAGATCGCAAGTCCATAAGCTGCCAAGATGCATCGCGCATTTCCTTGGGCATAGTAGAACTGTCAGAACACTTGAACTGCAACAAAAACCCGATTACATCTTCTGGCTTGATGTATTCATTGGCACATTTTTTGGTCTACTAACTGTGAAAGGAATTTTTTTTCTTCACTCTGGCTTCTGTTTCAAAGAGCACCATGTACCTCTTGACCTTCAATACCAGTCAGGTCCCATTGGCACAATCACGAAATTTGTTCTTTGGACAAGCGGCGAGCCCAGTGATTGGAAAATGCCTCTTCAAGCTCTTTGAATTGAGCCAAGATGTTGAAGATCACATGTATCTTGGGACAACAGGCATATCAAGTGTCATTATGTCTATTCTTGTATGCATACATCCACCCAGTGGTAGCAGATTCATTGGCACTGGCAAACAAACTTCAGGGGAAAGGGAAGTGGTTATTAGTGCTGAAATATTGTACATTCCAAAAAAATCATTGAACTAAAGTTGAGTGAAACCGAGTTCCAACTATTGAGCACGATCAAGTTGAAGTTGGAAGAGTATGAGCAACAGAGGAGAAAACAGTCATTAGATCTAGTATATATACAGTTATCCATTGTAGTGTACTTTTTCACTTCTGTGGTGGCCCTGTCCTCACAAACTTGGGAAGTTTGCTCACATCCACCATCAACTTCTCTTCAAAGATCTCAATAAACTCAATGTCGCTATCACCTTTACCACCAGCAAACTTATCATATTCACTAAAGATCCCTGTCATGCTCCACCCTTGTAGTAACTTCCTCATTATCCCAACAAGAACACCAATTCTGTGTTTCCCTTTATTCGAATGGATCAAGATCGGATAATTATCACGATTGGCAACCAACTCCAATGCAACCAGAATCGCCTGTGGGTCATTCATAATGAAAGGCTCTTCTGATGATTTCATCTTGATGTACTTAAAACTGATTCCTTCATCCTCAAGGAACTTGTAGTACTCAAAGTTATCCTCTTTATCTCCAAGGTAAATCACAGTCTTGAGATTTAGACGTTTAAGGTATGTGAAGTTAACGGGCACTGGGTGGCCAGATCTGTAGATTCCCTCCTCAACCAGCGAGAAGTTCAATGGTGGGACAAATACAACACCAGGCATCTTGTTGTCAGCGGTGGAAAGAACAGTCTTTCACTGAGAGTTCCGCCCCTGGTTGGCTTGTGGAATTTGGTTCCGAGAGTGTGTTCCTACCAGAAATCAAACCCTAAAAGAAAAAAAATCAGCTTCCGCACGTGATATTTCCGACCTTCCCTCGGATCTCTGACTTTAAGAACACACTAACAGAAAAGAAACAAAAAAAACTGGCAAGGGAAAATTTTTCCATCTTCTTTCGACAACAAATTTGTTTAGAGAGAAAGAGAACATGAAATGAGATTGAGATTTCATTTGTTGATGTTCCAATCTATTGGATAAAGGGTATGTGCCATCCATTCTGGAACCTAACCAAAAAGAGTATTTTTATGTGTCTTTTGTGTGTGTGAAGAAGTCGCAGTGATTATTTGCTTTCAGTTTCACTGGTTCCACCTGAATAACCATATGTCGACAATTGCATTATCGTTAAGTTTCAGCCTTGTATGAGCTACTTCTTTAAGAAAAGAGGCACATTTTTACTTTATTTTTGGAGGTTTGATTTTAGTGGTATTCATTTTAACATCTTTTTTAATCAGTTAGTGTCTCTTGAGATTACGGCTTGATACACACGGGCAATGACCTTTGGTGGCATTCGATCAGTCTATTCTTTGGATGAGGATTCATTTCGACCGGGCGGACATATGGTGCTTGATCCACCACCTTTCAAAGGTAACGGTGTTCTTCGTGTACAAATTAGGGCACTGGTGGATTGAGATTGATGAACGGTCTTTTAGCTGACATTACAGGAATATGGATGATTTTTATGCCCTTTCGGGATTTGTGCAGTGATGTGCTCTCACGAGTGATTGATTGTCCTTACTAACAATGTTTAGAGAGTGAGTTTCCTTTCTTGAGTATCCTAGTGGGTGTTGCACATAATGAACCATTTTCTTTCTGTGATGATCTTTTTATATATTCACACTGTCCGATTTCTTATGACGACTAAACAAAAATACTGATTTAATGATTCTGATGTTTTTAAACAGAATGGTTTTCAGTTTTGGAGCAACACCTGGGGATTTCACCCTGTTCTTTGAGTGATTTACTAACTGTTTTTTCCCTAGTTGCATTCGGCAACAACATACACATGTTTATAGCCCCACTTCATGCTGATATTTTTTTTTCACTTCAACTAAATAGATCTTGTAATCAATTAAATTAATCTTCACAATGTTCAGAGACATTAGGGATGGTCTCTTAATACTTTTACAGTTTTATGATCTTCCTATATGCTTCACTAGCCAGGAACTCATCAACACTTTGTTCAATTCTCTTTGCTGCCTCAATGTAATCATCCAGCTCAGAGTAAATCTGTGCACTGAATCTGATCCAGATTTTGCCATTATGGAAGAAGATTGGTGCTGTGGTTTTTTGCTCCCGAATGAGTTTCTTCTCAATAGACTCTCTGATCACTTTGTAAATGTCGAAAGTTTCCCAATGGTTCTCTCTTATCACAACACCTTCTTTGACTGGATACTCCACACTAACCAAGGAGCTTAGTAAAGTACCTTCATCATTTTCCAACACTTTTGTTCCCCAAAGTTTAGCCACTGCATCACCAACGTCTCGAGCCAGTTTCAAGTTCCATTCCTGGATTCTTTTTAACCCACCAACCTCTTCAATAAACTGAGAGGCAGCCTTGACTGTGATTAATTCACCAATATATCTTGCACCAACAAAGTTGAACTCATCAACAAACCTAGTCCTTTCTCTCTCCTCAGGCAATTCTTCATCACTGTCAGTGTAGAAGTGAGAGATTGGCATTGAGTGCACAAACTTGTGATGTTTCGGGTGGACATAAATGAGCGCAGAGCCACGAGAGGCAAAGTACCATTTGTACAGGTCACTGGTGAGGAAATCTGGTTGAAGTTCATCCAAGTTCAGGTCAATGAGACCAATTCCATGAGCAGCATCAACAAGTGACAAGGCACCAAATTCCTTCGTCTGTTGCACCAGCTCTTTGTAAGGCAATTTTACTCCTGGTTTGGAGGAGATGGTATCAATGATGGAAAGGGTGATCTTGTGGTCTTTGTAGGCCTTGTCGTATATGTCCAGAACCTGCTGCTCCGAGAGAGGATAGTCCAGTGTGATCTCCACAACTTCAAAGCCAAACTGCTTTGCGACGAACTTAGCAGTCTTGACAATGGCTGGATATGTGTTATTCGTTACCAGGATTTTATCTGTAGGTTTCCATCTCCAGGATCTGAGCACTGCGTTTATCAATGTGGTGACGTTGAGGCCAAGTGCCACATTCGTGTGACTGGTGTGAATTATATCAGCAACTATCTTTGAAGCCTCGTCGTAATCATCACGGTAATTGAACTTGCGATAGCGATCAGGCCAGGATGAATCTCTCAGGTTGATTTTGTAACTAGCTTTAAGCACCTGCTCTGGAACCAATCCAAATGCCCCATTGTTCACAAGAAGAGCTTCGCTGTCCACGTGACCGAAGTACCTTTCCCGTAGTGGTCTGCCAAATGGGGGTTCTTTACTCATTAAAGTTTTGATGGTGGAGCGAGGGATGTTAAACATATTGAGGTCAGACTGCAAGTTGCTAGTTTGCGCTTTAAGTACCCCCACCGGTTCGCTAAGAGCTACTATTTCAGCCTTTCAGCAAGGGCCAATCGACTCGAATCTGGGATGCTCAAAAATCCGCTCGACATGCACTTTCTGCGAAATTTGTGTCAAAATTCTTTCGAATGTGCGCTTTCTTGCCCTATTTGTACAGACAGCCCGGGTTCGAAACTGTGGAGGCGTAAACAGAATGACACCAAGTCGAAAGAGCCACCTTTGTGGATTCACCTATAAAGACCCAGATTAAGCGCAATGTTGATCTACACTTCATTCTACACATATCATTACGAATATGTCTTCCGCCACCGTCACCGCCACAACGATCCCTGTCCAACTGAAGAACCCCAACGAGGGTTACAATGCGGGATTCGCTGACGACTACTCAGAAAATCTGCCAGCCACCACCAGGGCACGTCTAGAGCGCTGGGGCATCGACTTGTCCAAAGGATACCCTGAGCGTCCTGCTGAGATCCCCCTCTATTTGGATGAGGCGTACAAGATCCGTGATCAGCCTAATGAGAAGTACGTTGAGCGTGGTGTTAATGCCGATAAGGCGAAGAAGGCTCTGTTTGCTAAGGCCAAAGAGGTAAAACACTTGACTAAGTACATTGGCACAGAGCTCGTTGGTATTCAATTGCAAGACTTGAATGAGCAAGAACTTGATGAACTGGCTCTGTTGGTTGCTGAGCGTGTCGTCGTCTTCTTTAGAAACCAAGACTTGTCTCCACAGAAGCAACTGGAGATTGGTGAATTCTACTCTTCAAACAATGTGGAGGTTCACCCAATGGCCGCTCATGTTCCTGGTTTACCTGGTACCACTGTGGTTTGGGCCAAGTTTAACAAAAGAAAACAGGAAACTTCGTTCGCAAAGGGTATTTTCACAGGTCTACACACTGATCTAGTGCATGAGGTGAATCCAGCTGGTATAACTCACTTGCACATTGATGCAGTTCCAGGTGTCGGTGGGGACACTTACTGGGTCTCTGGCTACGGGGTCTATGACAAGCTCTCTCCAGCTCTTAGAGAGTTTCTTGATGGCAAGAAAGTTGTGCAGAGATCAAGTCACAAGTACCTAGACCGTGAGAACTTGTTGGCTGGAGCAGACTTCATGTATAGAGAGCATCCAATCGTGGTGACACATCCAGTTACTGGTTGGAAAGCTCTCAATATCGCTCCTGAGTCAACAATTCGTATTGTTGGTCTGGAGCCACAGGAGAGTGACCTGCTCTTGAAGTACTTATTCAATCTCTACAGCTCCAACTTGGACATCCAAGTGCGTTTCAATTGGCAAGATGGTCAGGACAAACTCCTTGGCGCCTCAGCCATCTGGGATAACAGAATCTCTCAGCATGCTCCGGTCAATGATTACTTGGACTTTAAGGACAACAGACATGCTGTTAGAGTGAGCTCGTTGAGTTACCCATTGCCCTTTGTTGAAGGATCTAAGTCTCAAAGAGAAGCTTTGGGCTTAGACCCATGATTTCACTTTTCCCAATACTTTGGCAAATATACAAGAGTTTAGCCGTGCTCAAGATTTTGAGATTTTAAGTAGAAACAACTCTTTCGACTGATTGAAGAATTTTGGTTGGAAATTTCAAGGAGAAAAAAAAGGGGTAAAGAAGACTTTGATATATTATGCTGTTGGGGCCATGTTACATCGACAGGCAATCTGGAACCACGAGACTTGACAGCAATATGATGTAAAAACACACGGATGCATATGGACTGCTCTTCCCACTATCTCTCTTTGAGCTCGTCAGTTTGAAACTCATTAAAGCAATAATGATGTTCATGTTCTTGAATAGTGCATTCATCATTGCCTTCCTTCTAATCCAAGCCCACAAATGGGTCTCCACCTTCCCTCTGCTTCAGTCCCTTTGTAGAACAATTTAGAAAAGTGAATGATGATACAAGCGAGACCAATGCTTCTTACCCTAAACGATAGGCCGTCAAGGTACTGATGTGTTCAAGAGAGGCACTGCTGTTACTGGCTCTCTTGCCCCACAGTTCAACAAGGAAGAGTTGGGGAACGGGACAAACTTCCCGGTAATTGCCATTTCATATTAGAGTGTAGCCTGTAGGTAGATTCTGTAGTCGGCAGACACTATATTATATGAATAAGTGCTAAGAATCTGTTTGATCATGTGCCGTTGTAGAGGTGTACGACCCTGTGCATGGGCCTAGACCCCAAAAACGCGAACTTTTCGTCATCACGAACAAACTCGAAAAAAAAAAGGGCACTGTGTAGTCAGCACTGAACACGTCACCAAACAACCGTCCGGGTCCGTCAAGTGCCATCTGCCGTTGATTCAACAGCCAGTCACAACAACAGCGCGTTCGGATGCTCGGCTTCATCACACCAAGAGCCAGACGACTGCTTATCCTCGTCTTGGTGCTGGCGGGTTTCCTGTACTCAATCACATCGATCCCAAACGCGACTCACGAATCCCTCCAGAGCATATCAAAAGACATTCAGGAGTACTTCTATGACAGCGACGATGCTGCTGAGTTCCTCAAACAATATTCAAACTCAAACATCGATATCAGTGACTCCAAAAAGTTCAAAGATAGCGTGAAGTCACACGAGAAGTACGAAGATGAGTTCAACAAGAAGTTCCAGAACTTTTACGAAGACTTGATGCTTTTGATGGAGTCCAAGAGAGACATTATTCCTGAACACCACTTTCTAGACAGAACAGAATGGCAAAGAGATACTGCGTTGTGGAACAAGGAGAAACTCCAAGGATATATGAACATCCCAGAGAGTGATCTCGTAACTTTGCGTGCAATTCATCAAGAAATCTACGACAAGATCCCAGAAACTTTCCCTTCTGGTTTGTACAAAGGTCGAGGCATTGTGTTGATTGGAGGTGAAAAATACTCGTGGCTCTCAATCCTCTCTATCAGATCAATCAGATCATTTGGATCTACACTGCCGATTGAAGTGATTATCCCAACTGAAGAAGAGTACGAACACGACCTATGTGAAGAGATCCTTCCTGCTCTCAATGCCAGATGTGTTCTTCTGTACAACGTCCTGGGACCAAATGTGATGGGCAACATGACTTTCTCTGGTTACCAGTATAAGTCACTTGCGTTGATCGCATCCAGTTTCCAAGATGTGTTCTTGGTTGATTCTGATAATATCCTTGTTTGTGATCCAAAGCAGTTCTTTGAAAGTGAACCTTATCAACAGAATGGTATGCTGATATGGCCCGACTACTGGGAAAGAACTACATCTCCATACTTTTATGACATCGTTGGCCAAAAGGTGGATGAAACTCTACAAGTCAGGGAGGGCAAGTGGCCATTGTTGCAACCAAGGAAGTTGGAGAGTGTTAACGACGTAAAGTATCATGACTTGAAAGGTGCCATTCCTGATCTTTCTTCTGAGTCAGGTCAGCTGATGATCAACAAAAAGACTCACATCAAGACATTAGTCCTGTCATTGTTCTACAATATATACGGACCTACAATCTTCTATGACTTGTTAACACAGGGAAATTCAGGTGAGGGTGACAAGGATACATTCATTGCTGCTGCAGTCAGAGGTGATGAGACCTTTTATCAAGTCAAGTCAGAGATTCAATCATTTGGCTGGTTCACTCCTAAGGAGAGAGTGTTCAACGGTGTCTCTATGGGCCAGAGAAATCCAATTGAGGATTATAACCAATTCCAGAAGTTCTTGAAGATGAATCCTGACTTGGATGGTGCTGAGAAATTCAAGGATTTCGACACGACAGCAGCCTCTGTCTTCACAGTGCATGCCAATTATCCAAAGTTGAACCCATACTTACTCTTCACAGAAAAGAAACTGGTCAATGAGGAGGGGAATGACTTTAGAATGTATGGAGATATCCCTAAATTTCTTCCAAAACTACCAAAAGATGAAGAGAACAAATACGATGATGATTACTTTGACTTTGAGTTAGTCCAGTTCAAGAGAATGAAGTTCCTCCTTTGTGAATTGAATATATCGTTGAAGTATTTCAACCGGATTAGCAGAACTGAGCTATGTGGATTTATTGACGGACATATTGAATTCTTAAAGATCACATCCATTGAAGGCATTTGAAAAATTACAGAGTCCAGTTAGATTCATAACAACACATGCATAAACTCTTTTTTTTACCCACCTTTGTATCAGTAACCATTGGTATAATTATTAATCCACTCGTTGGCCTCTTTACCCAAAATATCGTGCACATTAGCAGATATGTCAAGCAGACCAGACAATTGGGATACACTCCCTGGTGATTTCTTCAGCTTCTTCAAGACGAACACAGTCTTGGACACACTGTTGATGTTGTAAACCCACCATCCATTTCTAGTAATGTTTAGTCTCTCTTTTATCCCAGTGGGATCGACATAGTTGAAAATCGCAGTCAATTCTTTGTGAATAAGCTGGCATTTAGACTTGTTGATGGACAGATCGTCATACTTGTGATCCTCAGTGTTATCATCTGGCAAATCTGGGAGGTCTGTTCTTGGAATGTAAGGAAAACTAGACTCGATCGTTTTAGTCAGAAGGTCAATTCCAATAAAATAGAACGGTCTCTTCTTCTTATGATCGTGGTCATTTAGCTTAGGTAGATGTACTTTGCTGAGTTTGGCTAGCATGGCGTTCAAGGTGTCATAATGAGTGGATTCATTCAGTTGATTGGCGTTGAATGGATAAATCAACAGAATCAGGTGCTTTTCGTATTGATAGATCACTAATCTGTGAAGTGTCTCTTCCTCATCATCTTGGAATTTTAGATATAGGTTCTTGTAAGAGATTGATGTCTCGTTGAGCTTCCCAACTAGGAATGAAGCTATGGATGAGTTTGTCTGTGAAGAAGGAGGCGTTGTTGTGCTAGAAATGTTTTGTGGTTGAGCCTCCTCAGCAATAGGCGTGGTTGACCCCCATGGTATGGGAATGTAACTGCCCACGGCGCTCAGTCCACTTGTCATTGTCTTAACGCCATAATTGACGCCAGTGGTGATACCTGTCTTCTTAGACACATCAGTGATCGTGTCAAACATCAATTTGAAGGGATCATAGACAAGCTCTGAGACATAAGGTGAGCCATTGGGCTCGGTTTCAGTTGGAGGTTGATTTTTGCTGATGTTACTTGCCACAAGCGTGTCAGTGCTAATGCCATAGTAAGATGTCAGTTCGAACCACTTTAACAATCGTGTTTTGGAATCAAATTCGAGGTTCTTGAAATGTTCGTAGACCAATCCAAAGTTATCTGACCCTTCGCTATTCCAAACCAGGAACTCTTTGAACTGTGAATATTCATGAACCCTGTCAACACTGTACTTGACCTCACTATCCAATTTCAAACTGGATTTGTGATAAAATTGTTCATACTGTTTCATAAAACCATCCTCAGTGAGTTCTGATTGGTAGTTGCTGTACCAAACACCCCACCAGCGCTCTAAATAGTTCACAAACTCATCTCTCTCCATTGTCTCATAAAGTGATTCAATAGTGCCATTATGCAATCTGAACTCATTATAACCTTCCACAATCAGGTTTGAGTAAAACTTCAATGGCGCTGCTTTATCATATGTCACAGTCTTTCCATCATCTTCTTCGATCTTGGTCAGATTAACAGCAAGTATACAGCTGTAACGATCTTCAAACCTCTCAAGGAATATCCTACTATCTTCCAGCTCCACGCATTGCATTGGTTTTTGTTGATCATCCTTATTGAAGCCAAGGCAAAAATCATTCATACCTGATATGAGTCCGATTCTCCTTATCTTTGTGTTCATGTCCACATCGTCTTCTGTGGGGAGGTAGACTAAGAGCTGATCAGAGTTATTATTGGATTCGTCATCCTCGTTCGTCAGACTCGGATCAAAGATGGCAAAGTACTTAAGACTGGAAGGTATAATTGTGGAGTCAGTCCTTGACAGAAAGAAGTCCATTCTTTGGGTGGTAATTGGGTGTTGGAGGGTTTCAATGTCTGTTTTGACCCAGGCCAGCACCAAAATCAACATATTGACTAGTCAGTTGTTATGTAATCCATCCCTAAAAAGTAGGGTAACCTCTGGACGACAACATGATTGGCTTTTTCGACAAAAACCCAGATTGATGGTTACAACTAAGTTCCACTGACAGGATATCTCAAAATGGTGCTCGCTGACTTGGGTAAGCGCATTAACGGTGCCATCCAAGATGCTGTAAAGTCCTCGGATATTTCTGAGAGTGCCATCGATCTGATGCTTAAGGAGATTTGCAATGCGCTGCTCGAATCTGATGTGAACATCAAGCTTGTTGCCAAATTGAGAAAGGACATCAAGAGTAAGATCAATGAGGATGAGAGTGCGAACGCCAACACTGCCAACAAGCGGAGAATAGTACAGAAAGTGGTGTTCGACGAGCTTTGTGCCCTTGTTGATACTGAGACTGAGCCATTCAAGCCAAAGAAGGGTAAGACTAATGTCATTATGTTTGTCGGTTTGCAAGGTGCTGGTAAGACCACATCTTGTACTAAACTGGCTGTGTTTTATCAGAGACGTGGGTTTAAGGTTGGTATGGTGTGTGCAGACACTTTCAGAGCTGGTGCCTTTGACCAGTTGAAGCAGAATGCCACCAAGGCCAGAATTCCATACTATGGTTCCTACACTGAAACTAACCCAGTCAAGGTATCCAAGGATGGTGTTGACAAATTTAGAAAAGAGAAGTTTGATATAATCATTGTGGATACCTCTGGTAGACATAGACAGGAGGAGGATTTGTTTCAGGAGATGGTTGAGATTGGTGAAACTGTGAACCCAAACCAAACCATCATGGTTCTTGATGCTTCCATCGGTCAGGCTGCTGAGTCCCAGTCAAAGGCCTTCAAAGAGAGTTCAAACTTTGGTTCTATAATATTGACCAAGTTGGATGGTCATGCGAAGGGTGGTGGAGCCATCTCTGCCGTTGCTGCCACAAAGACTCCGATTGTGTTCATTGGTACTGGTGAACACGTTCAGGACTTTGAAACTTTCTCCCCAAGAAGTTTTATCTCCAAGCTGCTTGGTATTGGTGATATTCAAGGGTTCATGGAGCACGTTCAATCTCTTGACCTGGATAATAAAGACACAATGAAGAACTTTCAAGAGGGTAAATTTACGCTGAATGACTTCCAGAAACAAATGCAGAATATTATGAAGATGGGTCCATTATCACAGATTGCTGGTATGATTCCAGGTATGGGTGATATGTTGAACCAGGTGGGTACAGATGAAGCCTCGAAAAGAATGAAGAGCATGGTATATGTGATGGACTCAATGACCAAGAAGGAGCTAGACAGTGATGGTCAAATCTTTATTGATGAGCCGAGCAGAATTGTGAGAGTCGCTAGAGGATCAGGAACATCTGCTACTGACGTTGAGATGATTTTGATGCAGCAGCGTATGATGGCCACGATGGCTCAGAAATCCAAGAGTATGATGGATGCACAGAAGGCTGGTGGGATCGGACCAGGAGTTACGAGACCGTCTGCAGCCCAGATGCAGAGAGGTATGCAAAACCTACAGAATAACCCAGCCATGGGCAAGATGCTGCAAGGAATGGGTGGTGGTGGGATGCCAGATATGGGTGAGATGATGAAGATGATGGGTGGTGGTGGTGCTGGAGGTATGCCTGACATGAGTGAAATGATGAAGATGATGGGCGGTGGTGGTATGCCAGACATGAGCCAGATGATGAATAACCCACAAGTTCAGAACATGATGAAGCAGTTTGGTTTGGGTTGAGTGCATTTAAAGGAAGGACGCTGCTTCTTTCCTTTCATTTCTTTTTGTGTTTATTTACACTTCTTGTACACTTAATGACGTGATTTGATTTAGTTGCACATGTTTAGATGCTTTTAGAGGGAGGGAGAATAAGTTACGTGAATTCCGGTGACTGATTACCCTCGGAGGTGTTGATAGAAAAGGAAATATGTCATTTGGTGTAGAGAAGACACCCAGACCAACAGCAAAACCCATCACAGCGGCTAAACCTCAGAATCATTGTGCTAGTCGAATCATAAACATTGATACTGAGATTTGTGTGGTATGAACTGGAAGGCAATCATCATCACATACGTCCTAGGCGGACTTACTTTGCCCCCGCTTGTGGTTATTGGTGTGTTGTACTTGCTTATTGTGGTGCTGCCCAATAACAAGAAGAATCAAGGCGAAGATACTGATGACGACAATGACTTGTCTGACTTCGCTCTGGACGAGTATCAGGCATTGAAACTCACCGAGATTGAAGAGAAGCACAAAATTGGGGTCAATGCCTTCAGAGCCGGATGGCTGACTGTCACCAGGGAGTACCATCCTTTCATCGGCAATGCAAGCGACAAACAATTGGAGGAGAAGAATCCAGAAAACAAGTCTGCATATACCACATTGTACAAGCTGGTGAAGAACACTGCTTCAAAGAAGTTGGATACCAACAACAACAACAACAACAACAGCAACGAATGTGGGGAACCACAGGACCCGCCCGTCAAACAACCAAACCCAAACCAAGCAGTCTCCAAAGCAGTGCGCCGGAAGAACAGATACTATGGTGTGTTGAGACATGGAAACCTTTTCCTTTACAAAGATGAAACCAAGAAAGATGTTCAGCACGTTATCGTGCTGTCCAAGAACATTGTCACCATCTGGCCTAGAGATTTGACAGATGCTGAGTTGTTTACTAAGAAGAGTGCTATCTGTGTCTTGAAGAAATCCCCAAGAAGGAAGTCAGATCCACCACCAAAGACGTCTTCAGCAGCCCTAGGCCAGGACCAGGGCGCTGAATCCACCATTGATATTTTGGAGAATGGGACATTGCCACCTAAGCATATGGGACTTTTCATCTATCCAGATACCAACTATGAGAAGGAGGATTGGTACTTTGATCTTATAAAAGCTACAAAGAGAGATGTGGTCGAGCTTTCGGGGAATGAATTTGACAAGATTGAACCGACACTTTATGCCAATCCATTGCACTTCAAGACCGCTGATATCATCTCGTTGATTCAGACTCTTCACTCATCTGAAGGACAGTTGGAGACACGCTGGCTCAATGCCATTGTTGGAAGAGTATTTTTGAGTTTGCAACAGACCAAATACTTCGAAACTGTCATTAGAAACAGGTTGTTGAAGAAGTTGGACAAGATCAACAAACCGGGATTCCTTGACGATTTCCAGATCAAAAAGATTGACGTTGGTGATTCTGCTCCTTTTATTAGCTCCCCTAAACTCATTGAACTGAATCCAGATGGCTCAACAAGAGTTGGTTTCAACTTCCTCTATAAAGGCAAGATCTCATTACAAGTTTCAACTACTGCTAGCATTAACCTTGGTGGAGCTTTCAAAGCCCGTGAGGTGAGTTTGTTACTGGCTGTGACATTGAACCGACTTGAAGGTCCAATGATTCTTTCAGTGAAGCCACCGCCATCATCGAGGCTATGGTACGCGTTTGAAGAGATGCCGGATATGGATCTCACTGTTGAACCGGTTGTCTCACAACGTCAGTTCTCCTACAGCATGATTAACAAGGTGATTGAGAACAAGTTGAGAGGAGCAGTGAAGGATTCCATAGTTCTGCCATTCTGGGATGATATCAGTTTCTTTAATACCAGTGATGAGTTTTACAGAGGTGGCATCTGGGACACCAAAATGAGACCAGAAGAAGAGACTGATACCCACTATGTCAATCAGCAGGAGAAGGATGAGTTTCTGAACGAGTATGCTGTGGATGATGACGATTCTGTTATATTCAGTGGAATGGATACACTCAACTCTGAGTTCACTGCTGCCGCTGGACGTGCCGTTACTTCATGTGATGATGGATCAGTAAGAGAAAACCAGACAATGAGATCAAGAACATCATTCAATAACTTGAAGAAAAAAAGTGAGCCACATCTGGGAACTTCCAATGATCAGTTTTTGTCGAATGGTTCCTATGTTAGTACACCGCCACCACCAGATGATCTAGAGAAACCAACCAGATCTAGCACAATGCAAATCCTTTCAGAAGAAGCTTCTGCTAGTAAGAAAACGATCTCTAATGGGTTAAAGAAGATTGGTAAGTGGTACTCAGAGAAGAACAAGTCATCTGCCGCTCTATCATCTCCAAAAGGAACCGAACCAAGCTACAAACCACCTGAGATGATTTCCAAGAGAAGAGAACCGTCGAATGCCTTGAGTGACAGTCACTCAAAACCAAGAGAAAGAGAGAGTGTTGATGATCTCAAGGAGGTCAAGTCAAATGATGGGAATAGTTCAAAGCATGCACCTCAAGCTCATAGCTTCCCTCCAGAGTACTTGTATGGGCTGGACACAAAACAGCCTGATGAAGAAAAGGATATGAAGAACATCCAGCCCTCAAGGGTGCCCGAAATGAAGGTTCCATTTACCAACGAAGCTAAAAATAACAAATCTGACACAGAAAGCTTGTCGCTTTCCCCATCTGTCTCAAAGAAGGTTGAATTTCCAAAGAGAAAACCAGTCACAGTATCATCCCCAGATGATGCTAACACATCTGAGGATATAAAGTCTGAGGAGCAACAAGAAACATCAGTCATTCCTCCTGAGCTGCCATCTCGAGAGAATATGCCAAAACGCCAACCTCCTGCTCTGCCAACAAGGAAGGCTCCACCAACAAGCAGTGGTAGTAAGGAACAAGCTGAAGCCCCAGAGGTTCTCTCATCATCAGAACCTCCAGAGCTTCCACCAAGGGAGACTCCACTTGGTGGGTTGTTGAACCCTTCTTCTCCAGAGCCTGAGAGTTTCATTCAAGAGGAGAAAGCAGTTGAGATGGAGAAGGAATCTGCTTCTGCCGAAAAGAAGTCGCATGAACAAGGAACTGATACGGAAGAAGAAACGTCAGCTGACAAGGAGAGGGCTGAATTTACTAGTGAATAACTACATGTATATAAGTACACCTCACTTAGATGAAACAATGATATTGTAAAACGATGTTTGAAGACTACAGTAGTTATAAAATGCTAATTAGTATGTTTTTAGATCTGTGCCTTGACCTAGTAAAATGCCATCCACCCAACATACATCTGGCAAAGATTCTCCAGAGAGGTGGCCTCCTGGATCAGATAGTCCGCTTGACCCTGGACACCAATTGCAAGCCCATCTTCATCCAAAATACCCCTGATTTTCTTTCTAATTGTATTCAATGCAGCCTTTGGAGTGCTACTTTTTGCGCTTCTCTTCTGGGTCCAGTCCATGATTGGATCATGAAGGAAACTTTCCAAAATATTCATCAAGATAGTCTCATTGTTTCTGATCAGTTGCAACGTGACTTCGCAAGACTTCTTAAAAGACCCTTCAACACCAGTGATACCCATAGCATCAACCATATTTCTAGTCATTCTGAAAGGCACCACTTCTGGAACAGCCAAATGCTTGGCCTTGTCAAAAAGACAGTCAAAGTCAACGTGAAGGATGCCTCCATTTGACATGAACAGTAGATTCTCACCATGCCTATCACCCAAACCAAGCATATACCCAACAATCGACATAACAGCAGTACTCCTCGTATAATTATTTCTGGCATCATACCATGTAGCAGGATTTGGGAACTTGGAGATAAACCACTGGAATAATACGGGTGGATATCTTTTCATGATCTGGTTCTTGAAATTGTCAGCCTTCTCTGATACATCTACTTCTTCTTCAAGAATTTTCTTCACAAACATGACATCTAGTTTGATGCCAATACTAGCATAATTCTCATTCAAGATATCTCTCATTGTTGTAGTGTCTTTAACCCATTCAATAATACCATTGTCCTCATTCAAAGGAATCACTGCATAACCAGTGATGTTCAGCTTTCTTCTCTCAGATTCGAAGTCTTTCTTCAACAGACGATCAACCATTGTTGTGAACTCCATCAGCTTAGCATCTTTACGCAAGTCATCCTTTGGTTTACACAGGATACTGTAGTTGATGCCATTAGACCCAAGAAGAAACAAACGTCTTGGTTTCTGCATGGAATGTAGAATGTCCACCCTCTCATGGAATTTAGAGATTGTCACTGTTGAAGAATTTGGGAAGCACGTGTGGTTCTTGAGGCTTTCAACTGATGATGGCAGCGTGATCTCAAAGTTCTTCTGGATTGGTAAGACTAATTGAGATGGCATTATGTTGAAGTCAAAATCGAAGTCTTCTCTTAAAGATAATCTGCTTGCCCTTTTGGGAACAGTCTTCTTACAGACAGCCATAAGTGCGTTGAACAACTTCTTAGATTGATGGAGAATGGTAGAGTTAGGCAGATCATTATTCTTCCCATCAGATGTGGCAAACAGGTCCAATAGTTTTCTTCCCATTTTCGCCCTCTCTTCTTGAGTAGATTTATACTGGGCTAGAACAGACCACAACGCTTGAGCTGGATATTCATCAACAACGCGATGTGCAATGCTAGCCATGATTTGACCAGTAGTGCTATTAGAGTGAAGGATTCTTGATAACAACTGGGAAAACACAGTATACCAGTAGTATCTTGGGAAAGAGCCTGCTCTCTTTTTCATCTCATCATGAATAATCTGAAGATTCTTTTGGCGTTCGGCAACTACTGTTACCCTCAAGCGTTCTTTAGTACCCTCTGGGACCTGTTGAATGGCCTCTGCAAAGTCTAACCAAACCGTCAATAATTTTGTCAGAGCCTCAAACAGGTACTTTGCACTAAAATCAATCGCTTTAGAGTAGAAAATAACGATGTTCTTCTCCATACTACCACCCAAATCTTTTGGATTAACATCTTGATTAGATGATGTCTTTAGATGGAGAATCTTGTTGTAGTATCTCGCCAAATAATAATATGGCTTATCCCAATTTTTGTCCAGTTGCATCGCAGTGAAATATTCGTCAATAATTCTCTTTGAGTTACTATTATTCGAAAGATCCAACCATTTAGTGTACTTCAGCTGAATAGTGGCCTTTTGTCTCTGTGTCAGTGTCTTGGAGTTAAATGCTCTGGTTCTCAAATCATCAATAAATTTCAGGGCACCGGGACGGTCACCTTGCGCCCAAACCAGCTTGGCATATTCAAAGTCAACATCAGCGTTACTAATGCCTGATGCATGCATGATGGAGGTTGTTGATAAATCAAGCCGCTTGTGTTTTCTAGAAATCTTTGCCAACTTAAGCCACGTTTCATTGCAGTCAAGAAGATCCTCCTCTGTTCCGGAAACGACATCAGCTGTCTTCCTTAAAACAGAGATAAACCAGGACGACTTGAACTCACCACCAACATGTTCCAGCTTCCTGTCCAAGTGAGTTTTCAGATCTTCATAGTACTTTTCTCCCAAGATGCTTTCCAGATCTGATAAGGAATGCAAAAGGGCCAATACTGGTTTAATTTTATTGGATGTCAAATGTTTGCTTACACCGAGCCCAGACCCAAGCGTCAGGTAGACATTGTCCAGTGATTTTTTGCAATCTGACAGTTGACTTCTTTTGAAGTGGATCAATGCCTTCCCAATGTGATAATGCACCAAATTCTTGTTATCTGAAAGATCTCCAAACGATTCAAGTTGAAAGACCCAGTCTTCCATCTGCTCCAGCCTCCCGGACAGAAGAGATGCTTCGAGACCAAGATCTAACAATTCCTTTTTCATTTCATCCTCTGTCACCAACAGGCTAAGCCTCTCCAGAACATTGTCGTATAGTTCATGATCAAATAGTGACTTCAACAATCTGGTCTCAGAATCTTTTGGACCAAAGCTGTCTATCTCACCTAGAGCCTTAAGACAGTCATGTCCCATTCTCCAATTGTCACTATACTCTAGCTGGGCAATTCTATCACTTAAACTCTTATCTGAAAACTGCTTCAAGGCACCATCCAACGCATCATGATCGCCAATGTTGGCATATAGAGTCTTCAAAGTAGCGAAATTATCACTAAATGCATCCCTAGAATCAATCCTGTAGCTTTGTTCAAATGACATTAATGAACGCTCAAAAGAACTGGACTGAAAAGCTCTCTTGGCTACCAGATAATCTGGCACTTCACCAAGTAAAGATTTGACCCTTGCTATAGCTTGATCTTCTGATGATGTCTTCTGCTTTCTCAGCAGCTGCGCTCTAGCGATCACCCACTTTTTCAAATAATCTAACAAGTTAAAGATAGATTCATAGGCAGATTTCAAGGTCTCAACGGCCATTGGATGGACATTGGAGGTATCATAACTCAAAATGTGCAGAATCTCTTTCTTCAGAATTCCTAAGTCAGTTTCGTCACCGGAAACAACAAGATGAAGTACACCATAAGGAAGTAAGAATGTGCTCAATGAGACATGTGAGTCTTTGACCAAACCTGCAGAAACACTAAACATCGCAGCAGACTCTCCAAAACTTGCTCTCTTCAAAATGTCCAAAGTGAAAGCTTTCAACCATGCGTTATGCCCTTTCTGTGCAGTGAACATAGGATACTTTGGTTCAGTGTAGTCACCTTGGGATATGGTATACTTCGAACTCAACAAAGGAGTCAGAGTTGACTTGGAAATCTCACTGAACTGGTTCCACAAAAGAGCATCCGGGCCATTGGAGTCAACCTCTGTAATATCCACACCCCATAACCCACACATCTTGAGAAACTCCTGCATACCATAAGCAACGAACAACTGATGGTGGGGACTGTTGGACGACCAGAAAGCCGGAACCAGATGTTGATTAAGTAGTCTGAGAATGAAAGACATTTTTTCCCTATGATCTTCAAAATCAGATGGAACAATGAATTGCTCTTTTTTAGGTTCAAGGTCAAACTTCGCAGGGTCTAGCAGCCCTATCATTCCAATGCATCTGGCTGTATCTGCGCAAATATCATCATCAAACTTGAATTTGTCTAAGATGTTCAAGAGAGAGCTTACCAGAACCTGTATGTCATGTTTGTATGTGTCCTTCTCCAGATAAACTGAGAAAAAGGATTTCTGGTTGTGCTTCAAGAATCTCGACAAATCAACAAGACCTTGTTTGACCACGGGCGTATTGTCAGAGCGACATCTTCTAATGATATCTTTTAGAAGTATCAGTGACTTTTGACGGTGACTGGCACTCATCACTTTTGAGAAGATCTCAGCCAAATCATCAATACCGTAGACAGAATAGAATGAAAAAATGTGTCTTGTTCTAAAAGAGTCAGACTTGTCAAACAATGCATTGATCAGCCGTTTCGCCTCTAATTTGCATTTGCGATCAAAAGAGTCCCAATGTTGAATGACAATAGCAATAGTCTGATCAGTGATAGTGACAAGATCAGCTTCCTCCAAATTCTGGACCAAGACCCTCCAACAGTGTAACGCAGCCTCTTCCAATGAATCATCCAGTGCATACGTGAGACAGGCATGTATTTGAGGTAAAACAGAAACAATATTGGAACCAGCTATTGTTGACAAAAATTCAATTGCGTAAACGGACTTGAGTTTATCAGGCGGTTGCTGTCTGCCCTTCCGGCCACGGATGGAGTCAAAGAAACACTGCACAACTCCCAAAATGTTTGGCTTCAAGTACTTTGCGATAGCATCACTCTTGGATGCATTGGGGTCAGATATGCTCAAAAGTAATTGCAATCCTTTAACAATTGCATCACCATTAGCAGCTTCAGGCGAGTAAAATGTCAATAATTCCCAAAAGGTAGCGGTAAATGGTATGAAATCTTCCAGCTGAATCTTTTTGATCTCTGGACACGCTCCAGTCAAAATCGTTCTCAGCTTGTAACCTGAAACTTCTGGAACAGTCATGATCAGTGTAGCAATAACCTTGTGCTTATTTCTTTCGACCAAATCCATTTTCTGAACTTGTGAAATCTCAGCAATCTCACCAACAAGGTCCTTCTTGTAATAGGTTAAGAGGTAAGGCACAGTGCTGGACGATGTTCTTTCAAGAATAGTTTCAACCGATACATCAAGCAGCTCAGCAATCCTCTGGAAGATATCAGGTCTGATATCCATCTCTTTGGCCTTGTTGATACAGATATCTGGTAATATTGGTGCTAATAACTTCCAAGTTGTAGTATCCTTTGCTTGTGCAATCAGCTTCAGTTCATTGAAGGAGGCTGTAGCTTCATAGACATTCTGTGAAAGTAGAAAATGGGCCATTTTGAACAAAACCATTCTTAACCGATCACCTTCGGATGAAACAGCCAGTTGGCCCCAGATGAAAATAACAGGTTCTGCTAACATTGGGATCTTTAAAAGGTCAATACTCTCCAGAAAGTTTAAAACCACCGTGAAATTGTTCTCCTGAATGTGGTGACGTGCCAAAATGAGTAGATGGATAACATTGGCGGAGGCCATCAGAACCTCTTTGAGATCAGAGTGAAAACATCTCTGAAGAAACTGAAAGACCTCATTCTGTGCTGTCAGCTTTGGAGGCTGGTAATGTGTGAAAAGCTTCAAAAGCGCATCGAGGTAACATCTTGTGAGCACAAACCCTTCTACCCTAGCAAGTCGAGGAATAAAAAAACTCAAAATTTCCTTGGCCAAGTCAACATCTGAAGCCAGCGGTCTATCAACATCAATACTGGAAGGCCTTAGAGTAGTTGCAGAGCAGATATCACAAATCTCGCTCTCAACATGGAACTTCCCGTTCAAGTAGCAAAATATTGTTCCCAAAGAAGAAATGACCAGGTATTCATCAATCTCTGATAGAGAGGAGCTTTCCTTCTTCACCAGGTCCAACCATCCTTGAAGTGTTGAGACCTGACCAGCAGGTTGATACTGCAAATTGTGTATCAGTATATCCTCACTAGACGCTGAGGCTCCCATTTTGCGTAAGATGTCGAGCTTCATAACTTCCAATGCCCTGTGCTGGAATGGTGATTGATCAAGTTCAATAGTAGTTGGATTATATTGAGACGATAAGAATGATAGAGCCTTCTTCAGCACTGGTGATATTTCCAAAAAGTCAAGAAGATTCACAATGTTTGGTAATTGAAAGAGATTGAAGAATATGTTGAAGTTCCCTGAGTCCAAACATTTGTCGAAGCTAAAGAGTAGTGAATACGCAATACTGGATTGGGTACTTGGAAATCTATGGATGAAAGGGGATCTCAGCAAATTGTTGAAATAATCCAAGAGAAGCTTGAGTCTTCTTGTATGTATGAACTCTGCACCATGGCAGTAGTAGAGCGTGCTGATCACCATTCTTGACCTGACCTGATCCAGTAGTGGTGTCTCTGTGGTATGTGAAAACCCAGAGATTAGATGTTCGATAGTTCTTGACACAATTTCAAATTTATGATCATGTGAATCATCGAGAAGTAGCTGATCTCTTACCTCAGCATCAGTCAATATAGAAAAGAGGTTGACGGTGATGCGAAGATGGTTGAGCTTCTCTTGGTTCTGTTTCAATAGGTTCTCACTATACGAATCAAGGACCGTAAGAAGGTAACGTCGTATTTGCTTCTTGTAGCTGAACAATCTCAGCTTGAAAGCAATGACATGAATGATAGTGATGATGGTTCGTTTGACAGTGTTAACTAGTACCTCATCCATGTTGGACAACAGTGGCACCAATGACCGAAGAATCCACTTGTACATTGGCATTAGTTTCTCCTCATCTAACTCATTCAGTAGAAACGGATCTTTCTCCACAATTGCATCCACTGCTAGGAGACATTGTCTCTGCCAGGGAACAGGTGGCTGCTCGCCTTTTGTGTTGATGATGCCATGCTTCACAATCAGGCTCAGCACTGAATGCAGATTCCCCTGGTGCTCATCCAGTCGTCCAGTCAGAGCAGAATCAACAAGATCCTTAACGACTCTCAAGGTACCCTCAACGTTGCTCATGGCGCTTCATGCGTGAAGATCGGCTTGAGGCATTAGCGAGTGGCGTTGTTATTTGTTTACGTTTTGAACAAAGAGACCTCAACTGTATGAAACGGGCTAGCGATTACTTAATAACTTACGTAATAAAACAACAAACTGTAGAAATGACAACCACATTTCTCTTTATTCGCCAGAAGAACCGGTGTGATTTGTACCTATGGCTGTATTGATGTTGTACTTTACGGTCAATACACATGATGGTAAAATAAAAAACGTATATCGTATCTTCGTAGGAGTGTTTGATGCAGGATTGTATGTGTATGGCGATGCCTGGATCGTTCGGGTACGGGTATGAATGGAGAAACAAAATGACTATTGATGCGTGATGGGATAAATGTGAATGTGTTTGTGATTAACAACTGAATGTTATCTCTGCTGCTGAGCATCAAAATTCACTGCACGCCTTGGTGGAATGTGTTAGTAGAGTCATTGTCCAATAGAATAACATTCACTTACTTGAACAAAAGAATATGTGGTTCTGGGGCTTGGAACCTGTGTTAGTAGATGGATTCAACATAGTAATCACATTATTTGGATACTCACCATGTGTCTCATAATGTTCCCAACCTAGGGACTGTGTGATACCCAATCCACGCCATTCATCCTCCAGTAAAATACGGAGCGTACCAGTTTCACTGTTGAAGTAGTCACTTGGAATTGCCTTCAACATGGCCTTTGGTAACATCACATGACTGAGGAGTTCAATTAGTACCACAACACGTACACAAGATATTCTGATCTAAACTTACCGATATTCATACTCATCGTCAGAGTATCTAGAGATGACACGTTAGCACACTTTCAAATGAGACAATCCAGACAACTAAACTTACCTTGGCGAGTAATGAATGTGGTCCTGAAACTCCAGCACTCTAGCACGTTCAGCGTCTGATAGTTGGCGGCCCCTGAAACTCATTCTCAATCGGCTTAATAATGGAATTTTGGCCAATGTTCATTTGTTTGTTGTGTTTTACGCGTTTTTTTTTTGTGACGAGAGAAAACACACGTAAAATTATCTGAATACGGAAGTTCACTCTTTTAGGAAAAACACTAACAAAGCAAATCTTGAAATTTTTTGCTGTTTTCAGATTAAAAAAGTTAGCAAAAGAAGTCATCACTTACAACTAACTGTGAAGTTCTTTAAAGCTTGGTATTGAATACCTTGTGTTTCTACTTAGACTTCCTGGGACGTGTGTTTTTTTTTTTTTTTTTGGCTTTTTTGAAATTCCCCGTTTCTATTTTGAGGCCACTATCGTTCAAGAGAACCTTTAGGGCTGAACCTGATCTCTTTAAATTTATTCTCCATCAATTACTTGTCTGCACCTACAACCTTTTTACGAAGTTTCACCAGTGAAACACCAAACAGTTTTCAAGTAAGATCACTTAGAGGCGTTACTCATACAAGCAGAATGGCAAGTTTCACGTCTTCTCGCACCAGCCCATACATAGGGATCAAGCCTGTGCTACCCTCCAAAGCCACCACCACTTCCAACAGGTTACTGATCGAGAACTTGGTCAAGTCAGGCTACGACTTTGTATTGAAACCTATTACCAACAATCAGTACCGCGAGAAGTCCAGAAAGTTCTTTCAGATCGCAAAGTCAAACAACCAACTCACGATCCCAAGCCCTACTTTGCAGGATGTGAACCTCTTCGAAGGAGAACATCTCAGGAATACTATTGGGTTGCTTTCTTCCTGGATCGAACTCGAAAGTGACGATGAGCAAATTTCAGAGTTTTCCAGACAGATCTTGATCAATGAGATCGAATATGCTAAATTCATTGGACTAAAGCATATCATTATTGCACCACCAAAGGATCTCATCAAGCTGTCAAATTACTCTAAAGTCCTGCGATCTGCACTATCACTCACTGAGTCTCATCGGATTACCGTTTCCATCTCGTTGCCTATCTGTGAGAATGTTTTGCCAGAGAACATCAACTCAGTGGACTGTTTAAGCACCTGGGACATGTGGAACTCCATCCGTACGAGTTGTGACTACAATGATAGACTTAGGGTGTCACTTGCACTTCCGAAGAATCATATCCCTGTTTGGGTGATGGACAGATGGTTTGCTGAACCTGTTTCTGTTCTCTTGATCTCTTCATCTGTGTTCTTGATCAACAACAAAGGCTACCCTGTTCTATCGAAACAAAACCAACAATTTCTGACCACATTCAACACCAAAACACCAGTTTATCTACTCCATGGTTTGGAGAAAATTCCCGAATCCATTGATCCATCATCTTACATGCACTACATCAATTTTTTAATAACTAAGAACCACAGAGAGTTCGCCAAGATACAGAAGTTTGCATTCAATCACCGCGATGTACTTCTACTACCATTGCAACCACTAAGAAATGATCTTGACAACTTTACATACAACGTCTTTGAAGAGGACACTGTCAAGTATCAGCTGTATGAGGCAGCGATCGAGAAAGCATTGATCGACATGTCCCCACTGCCTTCCATAAACATTGCAGTTGTTGGCGCAGGAAAAGGTGGTCTTGTCGACGCAACTTTCAATGCTATCAAAAAGCTCGACATTGAATCCAAGTGTAACATCACAGCTATTGAGAAGAATCGATCCGCTATGATTTTCCTCCAAGCCAGAAATCAGAGCAGATGGGAAGACACGGTTGACGTAATCAACGCAGATATGAGAGATTGGAGTCCTCGTGAAAGCCAGAACTTGATAATCAGTGAATTACTTGGAAGCTTTGGCTGTAATGAGCTAGCACCAGAGTGTTTGAAGCCGTTGGAGAAGTACTTGGACCGAGCTCACGGGATTTTCATCCCGCAATCATACACTTCATATGTGGCCCCAGTATTCACCCCAAAATTATACAAGACTTTGAAAGATTTGAACCAAAAGCACTGCTTTGAGAATCAATACGTTGTGAGATTGTCAGAGTCATGTCTGGTGTCGACAAAAATTAACGAGGTATGGTCGTTTGAGCATCCAGGTCCACATCAAAGAAGCAGAAAGAGTGTGATATCCACCTTCAAGATCAGACATAAGGCGGTAATCCATGGTATTGCTGGGTTCTTTTCTGCTAAACTGTATGGGGACATTACCCTTTCCATCAAGCCGGACACTCATACCCAAGATCTAATATCCTGGTTCCCGCTATTCTTCCCATTGGAGACACCATTGTACGTTACTGATGACACAGAGTTGGAGATTTCCCTTTCTAGAGAATCTAGGAATAATAAGGTTTGGTACACGTGGGGATTGGAGACGTTTATGTATCTGGTTGGTCCAGAGTCTGATGAGCGTCAACTTCGTGTTAGAACAGGCATCACAAAGATTCACAACCACGATGGTGAAGCTTTCCAAATTGATGAACTTGTTGATAGGTAAACATCCTGCTTAATATAAGTCTTTAGTTTTGCAAAAGCTGTCATATCAGTATCAAAGTACAGATCACCGGTTGGCCCTTCATACTAGACCTGTTGAAGAGGTTCATATTTGAATGGTCTGAACCCCTTGATCTAGCTTTGATTACAGCGCTAATATGAATCGGCCTCTGAAATATTGGTCGTACAATCTGATAATTTGTCCCAAGATATCTGGAATAACAATTGTTGGCCATATGCACACTTTGCAGGAAGATACTCCGGTTCCGGAAAAACTTTTAAATGAGCCGCGCAGATCAGTGGCAAATATGCACAAGCCCGGAAAAACTGACCATCCCCTCTCGTGCCTTTCTTTTCTTTTTGTAAGAACCATTCTCATTGAAGGAGCTGGTTGGTTACGTTACCGACAAGTTGAGAAGTTGAGAGCAGAGTGGATTCCCTATTCTTGGTACTGTTTTTGCACTACTGGTGTCATCTATTGGCATTCACCAGGAGTGGGTGTCTCGAACCTGTGGTCTCTAGGAATTTTGCATAATCTCGGTTTGAGTTCGATATAGACTGAAACCGTACCTGTGGGCCTTTGCAATTGCCCAGTGAAGCAAACTATTTTGATCTAATGTTCTTGGCTCGATGGATGGACATGTGAATGAACATTACTAGTAAAATGTGATGAAATTAAGATGTGGATGACGCAGCTGGTCGTCATGATGTGGGCTGATTATCATAGAAAAAAGCTGCACCATGAGACTGATAACCGCGAGAAGCCATCATAGCTCCTTCTGGATACAGCGGAGTTTAGCTCATGGTATAGAGGGTGGAAAGGTCGTTGTGGTCACCTGTTTCGTGCAATTTGTCAAAGTGACACATTCTTGGACACCACTTACAGTGCGTCCAAAATGAGTTTGACTGCCATAGAATAAATAGAAGCTACTGGAAGATCAGTTCCACAGCTAAGTTCTGCAGCTTATAAGTGATCTATATAACAATTGGTACTAAATAAGTGACTTGTGGGTTGTAATGTCATGATATGACTGGAACAATAGCCTTAATCAATACCCATAACAGCTCATACGAGACATTAGAATTGATGAACGCCACTGATATTCCCTCGTTTGCAGTAAGAATGACGGACATGTGCGGCTTAAACTCAAGATCAATCAGAGACATCTACACATAGGGAAAAACTTTGTTTCGAACAAATCTCAAGGCGGCCCAATAGGTGCAGGATTGTTGTGCCATGATCGATCTCTGATATGCGATCTCAATTATTTTTCCTTCATGAACTGACAACTGTTACTAGTAGGTACATTTCATACCTAAGGTGTATGTCTGGGTTGCCTGTCCATGGACGATAGTCGGCTCATATCTCATAACACCTAATTGGTTTACAGCCATTTGGTTTCAAGCATTGTACATTCACTTCAGTTTAAAGTTTAAACATCGGTAGAACACCAGATTGACGTATAGACCGGACCCCGGTTCACCAAGGACTCGGAGAGGTTACGGTGACTAGTTATATGTAGGTACGTAAGTATACTTATCGTGCTTTTCTGTATTTCGTTCACCGGTTTTCGCTAGGCATAAAATACCGGTTGCCTTGGGAACAGCCACGGAAAATCTCAGAAAATGCGCAGATCAAAACGTCCGCACCTAAAAACAATGAGAACTTGGTCAAGAGTTAGCGCAGTTACGGAATATTCCTAACTAGTGAACAGAATCTGGTATCACAACCACTTGAACATCGCTTTCGTTTGACTGGTCAAGTATAGAAGTAGGAGGAGCCTTTGAACCTCCAATATCAGAGAAACTGGTACGGACCACACTGGCCAGCGAGAATTGAAAAAATTTTCCATGAGGGTGTCACAAGAAGACTGACCTCCATGTAAGAACCTGGAGAAAGTTGTGCATCTGTTTGGGACTGTGGATGCTTCTGATAGGCTACATAAAATCTTCCATAGGTAGGGCAGAATCTGTAAGAGTTCTCGGCCATCTGGAGCAGCTGGAGTCAATTGTGGGATTGATGGTATTGGGACGAACGTATGAACAACATTACTAACATCAAGATTCAATATTGAAGACTCAAGAGTCAATAGGGTCAAGGAAAAATCTTGTCGGTTAAGAGTACCCGATTTTGTTGGTTGTTGGCCGCCCCACCGTTGCATTGGCTAGCAGCTCTTGATCTGTAGGAACCCCTCTTCTTTACCCAATCGAGTGCTGAAGTGGAGTTCGAGTGAATCGCGAAAAGCGTTGTGTTGGAAATAAGAGGTCCGGTTCACATGGAGCTGGAAAAAGAAATTCATCATCGATCAAAGGACATTCCAATGGTCCAGGTAGGTGAGACTGGACTGCACCATGGACATGGACGAGGAGTAGTGTGAATAGCTGAGGACATATTCCTTAATGCGACAGCCAATGTCGACGCTTGTTGTCCCGCTATGATAACGTAATCTCATTTGTCCAGTGTATATCGGGACAATTTGGGTCTTCAAACAGAGACAAAAGAGGCTGCATACGCTTGCAGCAAGATGAACACATCGCTGAAACCCAAAAACGCCCCCCTAAATCGTATAAAACAGAGCCGGGACACCTTTTTGTTCTCTTTGCTACACAACAGCCACTATACACAAGTTACAAGCCAACACGGTCCCTGTGACAGAGTTCTTCAACATCCCCTCAGTCTTATATTCTAGACCACAATGGCTGCTTTTGCCACATCCAACTTTGACTGGTCCTCTATGATCAATGAGCAACTTCAGCAACAACCAAGAAGCATGATCAAGATAGAGCAGATGGAGCAGCTACAGCAACAGCAACAACAACAACCACAACAACAACCACAGCCAATCACCCCTGTAAGTGATAACAACGGCAACACTGCTCTTTGGTTTGACGAATTCTTGAATCAAGGGAGTGAAGATAATAATGCTGTTGACCAATTGCCGTCAAACACAACATCCACCACCACGGGCTCCCCTTTGGAGTTTTCTTCCCTATTTGACGTTGACAATGAGATTCAACAACAATCACAACCACAGAGTCTCTTTTCCTCCACAGTTACATCCTTGGACAATTCGCCAATGATGAAGGCGGAAGAAGGGAGACTTCAAGAGATGTCTCAATTGGACCTAAATCAATCCTCAATTTCAAGAACAGATTCCTGCATCACTCTAAGTAGTGACTGCTCTGCAAACTCTGATACAACCACTTCCAAAGGTGGAAAGCCAAAGAAGAAGAGAGCGCCAAGAAAGAGATTGACTGCACACCAGAAGCAAGCTCACAACAAAATAGAAAAAAGATACAGAATCAACATCAACGCCAAAATCGCAGGACTCCAACAAATCATCCCTTGGGTTGCCAGCGAGAAGACTGCTTTTGAAACTGGCGATGCTGCCGGAGTTAAGGTTGAAGAGAGTGCAGACGTGCCTAGATTGAACAAGTCTATGATTCTGGAGAAGGCTACTTCGTACATTCTATTCCTCCAGGAGAAGGAACAAAAGATGGAGTCTGAATTGACAAAACTACGCGAAGAAGTTGCCAGATTGGGAGGAGCTAGCTGATCCTGTTGAGAAGTGACAAGCGGTTTGGTATTGCACTCGTTTTATTAGCTGCTGATGTGTCTAGTACAGTTCCAGTACTTTTGGTTTATGATATATTTATGAGTTTATGGTTTACATGATGTTTATAGAGTTATAGAATTGTTTATTACAGTATGTCTTTGTAAGAGGTTGTACAATTCAGGTGTCAAATTTGCGAGAGCACGTTCTATCACAGAAGTGACACAATTCTGCAAGCAAGACACACACCAAACGTGATCACTGTCTACATATTTTAAGGACAAATCACATGATCATTGGAAAATGCGAGACAGTCAAGGCTTTCACGTGTATATTGATTGCCTTATTGCTCATCAGAATTGATGAATCTGAGACAAGTGTTTGTTCTCCTTTAGTTTGTTCCCGAACAGGACAAGCTTTAGCAGGATTAACATAATTGGTAGAGCCACTCACAGGTAACAACACTGTACCGATCAAACGGCCAAGTGACGGAAGAACCATCCAGTGAATGAAAGAAGCCGTCCTGTGTACATTACTTGCACAATTGTACTGCCACATACATCCCTTCGGTTCATCTGTGTGACCGCTGTCTCACTTTCTTGCTGAATCTACGGCATTGGTCTGGCTGTCCCTCACGATCTGCTGCCCCTGTCAATTAATTGCTCCAGTTGATCGCTATCTCCGAAGTCCGTGTTTGCTGCTTTATGTGAGACATATAGAGAGCGATCCGTTGATCTCTTCACATGTGTGCTTTTGATTTCATGAAAATCTCCAACCAATCTTCCAGAAGTGAAAACCAAAGAATTGAACTTTCTAGAGAGGTTTCTTGCTCTTTGTCCCACATCATGTTTTTTTGAAACTCTCGATCAATATTTACCGATGTCAACTCGGATAAATAGGACCATAGATTGGTTCGAGTTTGGACAGATTGTCATGTCTTTTTCAAGTTGACCCAATCAGCTTGTCTGAGACCTCAGGGGGCGAGACAGGAACTTATGATACTGCAAGTTAGAAGGGTATAAGCTCCAAGCTATCTTGATTACGTTTAACTTTGTGAAGATATCACCATTTGGCAGCCTTTTGACGCAAATCTCTGATAACAACCCGAATTTGGGACAGGTTGCATTGTAGGCCATATCTGAAAATTCTAAATGCCCATGGAAAGGATAGCTGTCAAGCACTACATTTACCTGTGTACCACACAAACAGAAACTTTTCTTGATACCATTGGTACCCCACTAGACAAACAACAAAACAGCATGCTCAACTATCTATCTTTCTTACCCCTAATCATCTTATCAGCTTCATACACACCGCGATCCAACATGGCACCAACGGTCAACACTCCACCAATGGCACTAATCACATTCAAAAGGAACCCACTCCATGTAGTACCAAAGCTCTCCTTGTTGATAACCTTCAACGCACTCACATCAAAATTGAAGAACAACCCAGGAATGCCACCTTTTGCATGGAAACTATTTGGGTGATCCTCGTCTCTACCACCTTTCAATGGTCTGTCGTGATAGGTTGAAGAGAACTGGTTGGTCTCAAGAGTTGTACCATTCAAGTATTCATATCTGGTTGGTACAACCTTGAGGAAGTAGGAGTATATGTGTTCTTTACCGCCAGAGGTGGACACCACTGAATCCAATGGATGTGAGGAAAGATCATCTGCACCTGTACTCACCAAGTATTTGGAATTGATCTCTGGTCCAAAACTGAAATGATTGATGATGTGTCTAAAGGAGAAATCACCTTCTTGCGAATACAAAGACAAGTCATGGATGTGCTGAAGGCCATTGTTTCCTGATGCACCTGGTGCGAAATGCAAGTTCCCACTAATTCTGTTCAATTTAGCAGATCCTTTGACTCTGCAACCTTCGCTTGCTCTCTCCTTGATTCTGTCCACGTATCCCTCTCTCTCACACTGTTCGACATCCTTGCCATCAAAGAAAGCCCAACCTTGTTCACCGTATGCCCTTCGAACACTTTCACAGTCGTTACAACAAACCTTGTCATTCTGAGGCTTACCCTCATTGTTGGATTGGTCACGAGCACCATAACAAGGACCACAATAGTCTGGAGGGACATCTTTGGAGACTCCAGCACCCAGCTTCAACTCGTCTTCGGCAATAGTCTCACCAGCTTCATTCAACCGTATCTTAGAG
The DNA here is from genome assembly GCA_030569515.1 of Barnettozyma vustinii. Classification (NCBI taxonomy): domain Eukaryota; kingdom Fungi; phylum Ascomycota; class Saccharomycetes; order Phaffomycetales; family Phaffomycetaceae; genus Barnettozyma; species Barnettozyma vustinii. The sequence continues at coordinate 59,316 of JAJMLD010000068.1, forward strand.
AATCCATAACTAGCGACATCAATCTGAACATCGCCAGTGATGTCCATAATATCCAGCGACATGAGATCACAGGGCAAGTCAGGGAAGGTGATGTCCAAATTAATATCCAGCTTAAATGCACGGTCTCTATCCACCACCAACTCTGGCTTGATCTCGACTGTGTTGAACTGTCTCCATTCGCCAATAACGAGCATAAGCAGGGTGAAGAGACACCCCAATGTGATCAGCCCACCGGATGTGGTTTTAATTCTGGCATCCTCCACAGTCTTTGCGAAGGCATCCAGTGACAACACACCACCTCGTTTGCCCATTTTGTTACTGTGATTGTGTGTTGGTGTGAACGTGTGAACGTGTGTTTATTTCAACAGCGATATCTGGACACGAATTTGAAAAAGCCAGGCCAGGCACCTTTTTGATCTCTCTTTCTCTCTCTCTCTCTCTCTTTCGCGAATTATTGTTATGAAGAAGGAGAATGAGGGTCTTACCTGATAAGATAGTAGAGATCAGGAAGAGTAGGATACCATCGTATCTTTCGTATCATCATACACATAGTTCATTGTTGAATGTAGTACATTAGATAATAGTTTTCCATCCATTTTCATTACAGTTGAACTTATTGAGAAATAAGACTAACGTGAATTATACTACAATCAACAAAGTATTGAAAATCCCTTGCAATAACCTAGAACGAACAATTAAAAACCAAACCTAAAGATATAAAGACAAGATGCTTCTTAACCATGCTGTCAATTACTCTATTGAAATCACCACAATGAATATGCAACGCGCAAAAGGCACTATCCCCTGATCAGGGAACAGAATTTCATTGCACTAATGCATATCAGTAATCGTGCCAATAGAAGGTTCAAGCAATGGCAGCATAAGGTAACAGACGATGCACTCTTAGAAACCGTGAATCTTGATATTCTTCTTTTGAAGGGCTAATTGGGTGGTCAAGAATTCCATAACCTTGACTCTCTGGTCACCTTGCATTTGAATAACTTCACCCAACTCTTCATCCTTGACAATGTTACCATTACAGGCAAAGTCCTTCTTCAACACCTTCAAGATCTTCTTCAAATCATACTCATCTGGTAAGCCCTGAACAGTGGTTAGAGTTTTACGACCGTTTCTCTGTTGAATACGGATGTGGATGTAGTTGGTTGGTTGAGTGTCATCATCGCCTGTGTCGGCAAATGGATCAAAGGACTTGAGGTTCTGGATAGAGGACATGTAGATATGAGGAGACAAAACAAGGGGAAATAAGTGATTGCCATCGCACTTTTTGTTGGAAATTGCAAAAAGTTTTAGGAGTGTTACCCGGTCACTGCTCTTTTCTGTCAGCTGACACCACGTGAAGGTCCTCCGAGATTCTACCCCCGGAACTCAAAAACACTGTGAACGCCACCTTGTTCTCTGGCTAGAGTGCGCTTGGAAAACGCGATGCTACAAAATCGAAATTTATCTCCCTTCCCTAACTTTGAGCCACCTCCAAATCACACAATGAACTCCATCTTGATCACGCAGAGAGTTCTAATTTCACGTTCAGTGAGAAGAAGTATACTGTCTAGTCCGGCGCTGCCCTTCTTGATTCACCAAAGAAAGTTCCATTGTGTTGGTGGTCCACTATTTCAAGTCGAAAAGAAGACGAAGCCGGTGGAACAAAAGAGCACTGCGGTTACTGAACCTGCAAAGAAGACCATCTGGGAAAAAGTGAAACATGAGGTTAATCATTACTGGGAAGGAACCAAACTTTTGGGATTTGAGATCAAGGTCTCCTTCAAGTTGGCCTTGAAGTCTGCTGCTGGGTATGAGTTAACCAGAAGGGAGAACAAACAATTGCAAAGAACCACCCAAGATATCGTTCGACTTGTTCCATTTTCCATGTTTGTGATTGTCCCATTTGCTGAACTTCTGCTGCCAGTGGCCCTGAAGGTGTTCCCGAACCTCTTGCCATCAACCTATGAATCTTCGGCTGAAAAGGAAAAGAAGAGTTCAAAGCTACTAAAGACCAGAACCAGAGTGTCTCAACTGCTGAAGGATTCAATCCAGATGAAGTTGCCAAGTGCACTTACTGAAGAACAAAAAGCGGATTTCAAAGATTTCTTGGTGAAGATTAGATCGTCATCAGAACAACCATCCAGAGAACAGCTCCTTAGAGTTGCCAAACTCTTCAAAGATGACACTGTTTTGGATAACTTACAAAGATCTCAACTTGTCGCTGTTGCCAAGTACATCAACCTTCAACCAATTGGTACCAACCAAATGCTCACATTCAGAATCAGAAACAAACTGCTGAACATCAAGAGAGATGACAAAGCCATTTACTACGAAGGTATTGACAGCTTGAGTACAGTTGAGTTGCAAGCTGCTTGCAGTTCCAGAGGTATCAGAGTCAGTGGTGTTCCAGTGAGCGAGTTGAAACGTGATTTGAGTGCTTGGTTGAACTTGAGATTAAATGAGAGAATCCCATCCACTCTGCTTGTGTTGTCTAACGCTTACACTTATGGTGATTTAGACTCTGATGAAACCATTTATGATGCTCTTCAAGCTGTCCTAAGTTCCATGCCTGAAGAAGTGTACCATGTTGCTGAGGCTGATGTTGTCGAAGAGGTTAGCAACAAACAGAGATTGGAATTGCTGAAGGAACAGCAAGAGCTGATTGATTCTGAGACGAAGCAAGATACTGATGATGGTATTATCATTCAAGTCCAGGATAAGAAGAACTTGGATGATGATGAAGTGCATGAATCTAAAGAGTCTGCCGAAGCCAGCACCGAGACTGGAGAAGACCCAAAGAAATCAAAGAAGGATTAATTATCCTGCCCATTATACATAGACCCTACCTTCTCTTGTGTGTGTTTTTTTTCTTCTATTAAGAGAATACGTTTGTAGATTGAAACAAGGTCCACACCAAGACATATGGTATGGCCAAGATAAATCTGTCACTACAGAATGCAGTATTAAATAGCGGGAGGGTATATAAAAATTAATTAAACGACTGTGGATCAGTCAAGAGGAGTCAGCTTAAATCAACAAGGCAGCAACACCAATGGCAACGGCAGCACCTGGAGCGAATTGACCAACACCGTTACCAGATTGGATTGGAACAGATGGGGTGGTGGCTTGAATCTGACCATCAGAAATTTGTGAAACTAGACTGACGACAGAAGCGTGTGTAGTTGAAGTTTGAACTTCAGTGGTGGTAACCTCGGTCACAGTACCGGTGGTGGCCTGGATTTGACCGTCACTAATTTGGGAGACGACAGCTTGGGAGAAACCAAGGGTAGCTAGGGACAATAAGGAGATGGCAGAAGTGACTTGCATTGTTAGTGAATGAATACGCTGATTTACTTTATGAAATAAATGTTAGAAAAGATAGTACAGGGGAGGGACTTGTTGGGTCCTTTTATACATTGGAAGTGGTAGCCCCTCCGCCATTGATGCGGAATGTTGGTAACTACACGACTCTGGCAACCCGGTTCTGGCGGTGGTTTCGTAGCAATTCACGCCAAAATTGAGCGAAAAGCTATCCCAAAAGGGAAACTCAGTCGATTCTAGAAACGAAATCCTTTCAAGATCACCTTATATAGTGTGCCCTGACATATTGTGTCAGATCATTTTATTTTTAGCTTGGCCATATGAGGAATTGCCAATTGTTCGGGATCAAACCACTCACATATGCTCATTGACACAATGACACAATATATTAAAAAAAAAAAAAATAGAAAAAAGAGATACTTGGATCTAGGTGTTTCCTGTGACTGTACACAGTACTGTAATTATAAATACATGCATATAATATATAATATATATATAGCTGGATCGAAGTGTTTGCTCTCTTTCGCACAGCTCATTCATTGTAGTCTTTGTTTCTGTACTTTGCTTGTCCACAGTTTTTTTTTGTGGTCTTTTTTTGATAGAGACACGATCAGAAATTCCACCTTCAAACAGGACGTTTCAGATGTGTATCTCTCTCTATATATACACCCTGTGCGCGATTTTTCGTAATTTTCGGAAAAACGAAAATGTCTTTTCCTTTTTGAGAAGTGCTCCTTATCCTGGAAATTTCAATTTTTTTTCAAGAAAATCACATAGTAAATCCCATAGATAAAAATCCATATATACCGCCAAAAAATGTCGTTTTCTCTTTTTTTTTTTCTTTTTTTTTTTTTTGA
>JAJMLD010000069.1:0-63427 GCA_030569515.1 Barnettozyma vustinii
CATAGGATATAATTTCAATTACAACTCCCCATGTGCAACCCCACCTTCATACGGTAGACCAATAGGATTCCATCCTATCAAAGGATTCGACCGAGGATTCGACCGAGGCTGGACACTCTCTTGAGTTTGGACACTCTCTTGAGTTATTTTCCAATATTGAATGACCTTCTAAGCGAATCATCATTCAATTTCACACAGTGACATACATCGTACGTCATTTGTGTGTATAAGATGACAGCTGGCTCATGAATGATCGACGCCGGGCTGCCCGCCGGTTCTAGAAGTCAAAAGTTTGAAACTACCGTTCTGATGGAAAATTCTGAGTTCTGATTGGTCAAGCAGCTTACATCACGTGACCGGTATATCCGAATTTTTGTTTTTGTGTCACTTTGCCGACGGCTGCGTGATCCAGCTGATAAGAAATAATATTAGCAAATACACTTATACACGGATCTGTATGATTAACGCCTCACGGCTGCAGTTTGACGCCGGTTATAAAAGGATTCCTTGTTCCTCGATCCAGACCAACAAATTTAATATCAGCTTCTTCAAATTAATTAGAATATATTATATTAAGTTAAACGAATTACATCAATTTTGATCACAAAGAACATGCCAGAATCAGACTACCTTAAGATCACTCCATTGGCCACCGCCCAATTTGGTGCCAAAGTCACGTTGCCTCTTTATACCAACAATGACCCGTCCCTTTTGAACACTGCTGATCAAAAGATACTTCATGATGCCCTTCATCAGCACTGTTTCCTCTTGATCCCTGACCAGAAGAACCTCCACCCAAAGTCCCAATATCGTCTCACTGCCCGCTTGGACCCATCCTTGCCTGACCCAGACTCCCCAAGTGGTGAACAGCACTATGGCCACGGTAAGGAATTCCGTCACAAGGACTCTGTCTTGAAGAGAGACGGTATGTCCATCCCTGACCAGCCACAAGTGCAAGTTTTGGGACAAGGTAAGTGGGAGTTTGAACAAGAAGGTGGCCACTATGGGATGAAGGAGGCCACTTTGACACATCCAACACACTTTACTTTCCACAAGGACGCATTGAATGATGAACAGGTGAGAGACGGCGAGACTAAGTTCTACAGATGGCACATTGACTCTGCTCTCTATGATCTATCACCACCAATTGCCACCACTTTGCTAGGTATTCACTGTCCACCAAAGTCCAAGATGGAGAGAATTGTCTATGATGACGGTGAGGTTTTAGAGCTGACCCAAGGTGCCACTGCTTTTGTCAATGGTCGTCGTGCCTTTGCCGACTTGTCTCCAGAGGACAAAGAATTGGCTCTAAACACTGTGGTTGAATACGCTCCTCACCCATATATTTTTATCTCTACAGCCAAGGCCACAGATGATGGATTGACCATGGTGACTGAAGGAAAGGAGAAGTCCCTTGACGAATTGCCAGAGTGGGAAGAATCCAAGGTGAAGAAGTTGCCAATGGTCTGGACCAATCCAGTCACTGGTGAGCACTCTTTGCAAATCCACGGCTGTTGCATTTACCGCACACATAACAAGATGACTGGCGAGACGTTGGAGTTAGAACAAGCGAGAAACCAAGTTTACAGATTGATGAGACCAGCAATTGCTAAAGACAAGATCTATGTGCACAACTGGGAAGAAGGGGACTTGGTTATCTTCCACAACAGAGGTGTGTGGCACTCTGTGACTGGTCAATTTGGTGAAGGGGAAAAGAGATTGATGCACCAGTGCAACATTGCCTCCAGTACTGATCCAGTTTGCGTGAACTAAATAAATTTACCTATGAGCTGTATGCAGTAGACGTATTCTCGTGCTTTTAATCCATAAATACATTCATAAAAAATTACTTACTACTCCAACGCATAGACATAGTACTCAACAGCCAACTGACCAGCATCGTCTCTCAAGAATCTTCCTCTACCCAAGAGGTTCTTGTTAGCGATCCAGGCCTCCTCCTTAGCACCTTTGTCCAAGCTGGCCTTTGGGTGGTTGGTGACATAGCCTTGGTCAAACCCTTGCTCTTTGCTCTTGTCAGCTGCAAACACGGCACCTTGGGCCTCCGATGGCACAACAACACCAGTGTAGGTCAAATGGATGCCGGAGCCATTGGCCTTGGACTTGAGGTACAATTGACAGTCCAACGTGATTGTGGAACCAGTGGATGTCTTGGTTGTGAGGTTGTCAAAGCCGTGAACCACTTCAGCGTCAAATTGGTAAGCTTCGTCCAAGGTCTTGGTGTAGCCACCCTTGACATTGACATAGGTTAATGAGCCTGACTCATTGGTGTAGATAGGACGAGGCTCATCGACGTCCAGGTGGATGAAGAAAGCTGGTTTGATGGAGGCGAATTGGGACATGTGCTGGTATAGTTTTGTAAATGTGAGATTCTTTTTGTTGAGGGATAGGTGGGGGCCGGGTTGCAATTTATAGGTTCTGAAACAAACAAAAAATTGTCACACATCACACAACACCAGATTAATAATCACTCAAGGCCCATCAGGCCCACAACCAGAAAAAACAAAGGACCAAGTGGCCCTCACATGAATAACGAGCAACGTGCCACTGCCAATGCTCTGGAGAACAGAGACCAGCTTCTCGCATTGACATTGCACCAGCAGACCATTCAGCTCTCGTCACAAGATGATGCACAGGTCAGAATTGTTGGGGTAAATGGTTATGGGAGAAGTACACAGAGACAGAGGTGGGAACTGTTAAAGAAGCTGGTAGAGGAATGATCTACGATTCACTTAGCCTATTGTTGTTGGACTGGGCTGAAATACTGCAAGGGTGCCTGCATTGAAGAAATATATCCAGAACGAGAGAGATGCTGAGAAGGTCCTTCAAATCAAACAACTACAACCTCCTTAGATTTCAAACTCTCTCTTTCATGTTCACTTCTAAAATACATTCAGTTGATCTGCTCCTTGTACTTCTCAACAACGTCATTGAACAGATCGCTCTTCTCTTTGAAGTCCCTCACCGCTGGGTGCTCAGGGTTCAATTTCTCCAACTCCAATCTCTTCAACTCAGCAGTTTTGGAGTCTCCCTTGATTTGGTAGTAAGCCACCTCATTGGCCAACAAATCGTCATTCTTGACGCCCAACTCCTCCAATTGAGTCAACACGATCTCAGCCTCTGGAACCTGGTTTAATTGAAGATTGATCACAAATGAGCCCAATAGAGTTACCAAAGAAGGGTATTGATGCGATAGTTCTTCATATGAATATAGAGCAGATCTCAAGTTCTCACCATTCGAGACACTGTTGATCAAGTTCTCCGCAAGATTGGCAATTATCCCATCCTCGATCCCACTCTGCTTAAACACCTGCTGAGCTTTCTTCAATTGATTCTGCGCAAGAAGCACTTCAACAAGTAACAATGTCTTCTCCGGAGATACAACACCAGCAGACAAGATTGCCTGTGCCTTCTCAATATTTCCTTGCTTGAGGAAGTACAGCGCACCAATCACGGCAATCTGTTCCTCATCACCATGCTCGTTCACCAACTGCTCCAACTTGGCACTTGTCTTGCCGCTGGAATACTCCTTGACAGCCTCATATGCTGGGTCTTCTCCAGAGGCAGTGACCTCAGAAGCACGACCCAATGCAATCAATGAACGGGCTTGAAGGACATCAAACTCGACACGGTCTGTGCCCGTGTAGTCTTCAGATTGGAGTTCGAGCAATTCAGGGTATTTGCCCGTGAAGAAAAGTTGGTGTGCCGTGAAGAGGGATTCGGACATATTGGTGATCCGCTTTGAGATGTTGATACGAAGTTTGATGGTTTGACCTGGTGTCCTGTTTGTTACAGTGTGTGTTTTTGGCCAGGTCAATTTAAGTTCCGATGGCAGCTTCACGTGATTAAACAAATTCCGGGAATTCTACTCCCACCCCCCAAACTTGGTGAAGCCTCCTCAACATAGAGGAAATTGAAGGCCTTTATAGACCGAACAGGGTCTGCATGCATATACAGCACAGGTTAACAATATCACCACATTATATTAAGATAAATAAATATGGCAAAAAATAGCGATTTTCTTGTGGAGAACACAACCATCAAATTTGTTGCAAAAGAACCGTTTCCCAGCCAGCCATAGAGGGAAACACACCATGATAAAATTCTAGATCACATATACCCCATCGCACGAATCAATAAAATCAGAATATCCACACCACCCTCCTTCAAGATTCTCGCTCCTGCCTAGAACTCTCAAATGAGACTCCAGGAAACAATGTCAAACCTGTTAACCTTACCTTCGCCATTAATGGCCCAACAACCGGGTTCCATCTTCCAACCACGACTCACAAGTTCAAGAGCAACAAAATTGGACTCCATTGGTGATAGACTGAAGTAGAAACCGTAAAACAATGCTGATAGATCCAAGTTCTTCAACTTTTCAGATGGTAGATAGACTCTGATCTTGTTCCATTCATTCAGACAACGTTGAAACTCAATTGAAAGGTCCTTGGATGGATTCACAGTTGGTGGTCTAGCGAGGAAGTATCTGTCAGACTTCAAAAGATTTGACACATTGGTGATCAAACGATGGCTTCCTAGTTGGCTCAAAGAATTAGAAACAGGCATCGATGGCTGCACACGTGAGGCATAGAAGGAAAGAATAACATCCTGAATGCCCGGAGGCAACTTTACCAATGCCTCATCTGTCAAGAAACTGGAATCGTCCACTTTCGGCAAAACAACTTGGGGCTCCATGGGCTGGGGCGGCTGAACTTCTGGCTTGGACTCGTGAGGTATCACTGGATCAGCATTGGTAGATGAGGCAATAACTGGTTCTTGCGATGGTGCTGGCTCTGGCGTTGAAACTGAAACAACAGAAGGTTTGGGCTGAGATTCTTGTGGAATAATGGACCCCCAGTTCATCTCTGGCTGTACCAGTGGTACCACTGGCTGTGGGATTGGTTTCAAACCATTCGTGGGCTGAATAGGCGATGATGTAGCAGTGGAGCTCGTTGAAAGCACCCTCTTCAGCTGTTTTTTTGGTGTTATTGCCTGTTCCACTGGTGTCACCTTTGGTCTTTCTGCCGCAGTCTTTTTCTCTGCTGGCTTTGGGGATTCTGGCTCCTGTGATGACTCCTTCTCTTCGTCACCGTTCAAAGAAATGGCTGGCTCTTCCTTGATGGTATCGAGTGCGTCCAAATCCAGACTCTCATAGATATAGTCGTTTGGGGTGTAGTTGGCATCTCGGTTGGAGGTAAGGAACTCTGTAATATCATCCTTGATGAAGTTGATGTCATCCGGCACAAGATCATCGTTCTCTAGCAATCGAAGAGCAACTTCCAAATTCTGTTGGTGCCATCTGTACTTATCTTGGATCTTCTTGAGGTCTTCTTTTTTCTGTTCATAACGCTCCTGTGCCTTCTTGGATTTCTTGGACATGATCTTCTCCAATTCAGCTTCACAACTCTGAAATTGTGAGTCAAGTTCCTCGATGGTCTCCTGTATGAAATTCATCGCGTCAACTTTCTCTTTTTCTTCTGGATCCAATTCACTGGATGCCTTGAGACTTGTGTTGGAGTACGCCTTGATCTTGGACCCTTTTTCAATCACCTTATACTGTTCCATAGCGACTTCAATCTTGTGCCTATGCTCCAAGAGTTTTTCTTTGTCTTTTACCTCATTTCCAGCCTGCCACACCTTGATCTGTTCCCTCTGCTTTTGAAGTTTCTTGATCTCCCTCTTCAAGTCGTTCTCCAACTTCTCTTTCTGCGACGAGTTGGCCTCAGCAAGTTCATGGCGCTCATGGAGCGTGTCAAAGATGTCCAGGCCCTCAGTGACCTTCTTGAACACACGGTCGATCTCCTGCTGGAGCTTACGGTGTGCCATTGTGCCAGGTTTGTGATGATTGTTCGGATGCGCTGGTTCTCGAGGGTAAAATTTTTTTGACCGTGTACAAACCACAAAATTCCGATGATGAGAGTGCTACCTGTTGTTTAACGATTATGACAGGTCCACAATTAAGAGAGATGAGGGCTGGAGATTAGAAAGAAGATATCTAAGAATTTCGAGTGATTTTACATTGTCATTGTTGTGTAATAGATACACTTTGGCAAATCCTATTTGGCCATCATGAAGCTCAAACGTTTCCTTTGGTTTCTAATTGAGTTTTTTTTTCCTTCTTAACAAGGATATATTCCGCTTTGGGAAAATTTAATACTACTTTTATCACGTAATGTTTTCATTGAGTATTGAGTACTCTGATGAATCCAGCATTCTCAACTATCTAGGACTGGAAATCCACCTGAGTATCCACATATGCATCAAGTATACACAAAAAATTTCATTATTCAGTAATCATTAAAAGTTCCTGGATTGGAATGAATGACGTCTCAGCTCACAATCCTCTCTTTCAACCTTATCAACAACCTTCGTCGACAAAACATACCTCTCCAATAACTATAATCACCACACCATCGTTTGGATCTGAAGCCTCTTGCATAGAACCAGCCTTCATAGTCACAAAATACTGCTCTCTTGCTCTTCCGTTTCCCAGTGTTAACATCACCATTGAAACACAAGACAAACCACTGGACCCAACTCCATTTCCACATTGCACCAGTCTCTTCACAATACCCCATATCAATGCAATTGGTGGAGTATATTTTCAAGTCATTTCCAACTGTATACCCTTGCAAGTCAGTGAACTGAGACTCAGGATCCAAAGTTGGAATGAGAAAGATTGAGCTGTACCAAGAAATGCCAAAAAGCTTCATACCTCGTTCATTCTCCACTAGGATGTCAAATGACATATCTGACATAGTTAAGTGTGGGTTGTTGTACACGTAGTTCTTGATGATAGTGAGTAGTGTCTCTTGGAAGGTCAGCTCATCTGGTATCAATGCTTGAAGGGCGGCAGAAGAGCTGTATGCTGTCTTTGTGAGTGCTAGTAGGGCCTCTGGAGTGCCTAAAGTGGGTGAGCACGGATCTGAGCCATGCCTCACTATATCAGTATCCTCATTGATCAGTGTGATGGTCATTAAGATCGTTGAAAACAGTGTTTAGTGTAACTCCTTTCATCATGTAATCATAAAAAAAAAAAGCGGACCACAAAAACACAGGTGGTTCGCAGCCCGCGATTTTTACTTCTCTCCTAATTGCATCATAATTGCTTTTTTTTTTTTTTTTTTTTTTTCGAGACTCTCCAGTTTGCAAATAGTAGTAGATACATCATGAACACCTTGTTCAACGCGTTGAACAAAAAAAAAAATTGAAAAAACCTACCTACCTCAATGCTCAAACCACAGATGAATTATGACAGAAGTGTGAAGTATATATATAAATCTAGAATTCAGAAGCTGTTGTAGCTTGGGTTCATATGTGAACAGTGAGGCTAATCGGCTTCTTGTCCCCATACTCATGTACCGCTATCACCTAAGTAAATGGTATCTTTCATCATAAATCCTCCACCCCCTGCTTTTTCCTCAGCCAATGAGAATTCATTGTTTCTTTGAACAGGGTTCTGTCGATTCTACACTTGTGTCGCCCGTTACTATGACAACAATGAGAAATTTGGCAAGAAATATATGGCAAAAAACTGCTTACATAAGCAGTTTTTTGCGCAATTTGCCACACCACACTAGATTTTAATTTCAGAAAGACAAAAAAGGTTGTTACACAACTTCACATCGGCAATCGAACAACTCATCATTTCGTCTCTTGTTCGTTACGAGTCTTTCAGCTTCTGACACGTCCCCGAGATCCTTTACATAAAAAGGGAGACTATCTGATTTCTACACACGACTGCACCTTTGACACACTTTCGGGCACAGCACCCCGGTGACATCACCTCAATTGCCACTTTTCCTTCAAAGTTTACAGAATGGCGTACCCTCACAAACAGGAACTAAGAGAGCTACAATTGCACATGCCAGCTGCAATCAATCAGCATCAGGTCCCACAACTACCACCACAACAACAGCAGCAGCAGCCAACTCCACAGCAGCAGGCAGTAGCTAATGGGACTGCGCAACTTGCTCCGGACGACCCGTTGAGCAACGTTAGTAACAACAACATATTCAACGACACCATTTCATCCTTCTTTGCCCCTTACGGCGTGGATGTATCCCATTTCCCTCTGACTAACCCACCCATCTTTGAGAGTGCCTTATACAACGTGGACAGCGACGCTGAACCAAGAAGACGTCGTATTTCCATCTCTAACGGTCAGATTGGTCAAATTATAACTAACCACACTTTGAACAATGAAGAGCTATATGACATTCAGATGCCACCATATCCAAGAATTCAGCAGCAACAACCATCACAACACTTGAATGTGGATTTGTCAAGACCAAGAATGGTCCAGCAGCCAGTGGTTGTGCCCCAAACACAGCAACAACAACAACAACAGGTGCCAATCATTGTTTCTTCTGAAGTCGTCCCAGTGAGCAATGGCCTATCAGTAGCTCAGCAGGTTGTGGGTGGAGTGCTGCCACAGCAGCAGCAACAGCAGCAACAGCCGCAAGCTACCCCATCAGTCCCATACACTACAAACCACCAGGGAGTACCTAACGGAAAGCTCATTTACAACAATGAAGTGATTTTCAATCCTGATGCTGGTCCGATTCCAGGAACTGCGGCATGGAAGAAGGCGAGATTGTTAGAGAGAAACCGTATTGCTGCGTCAAAGTGCAGACAAAGAAAGAAGGCTGCCCAGATGCAGCTGAAGGAGGATGTGGCAAACTATGAGCGTGTGATTGAAAAACTTGAGATGAAGAATGACGCGCTCATGGAGCTTTATGAGTTTGTGAAGTCTCAAGGTGGTGGTGGTGACGTGAAGCTGCAAGGTTTATTGGCTTCAGTAGGCGCCATGCTACAGGATGAGGATGAGGAGGAGGCTTGATTGGATATTGTTGTAAAATGGAACAATGTACCGATATTACTTAATTTGGCCTTAAAAAATCTTTTCTTCTACAATCTCAGCCGGCTTAAGTAGATGGATCTGGAACTGGTGAGTTGGGATGCGTTACATAGCCTTGTATTTGCATTTACTAATACCGCCACCAGGCATTGGCCCTCATCAAGGCCAAAAACTCCACTGAAGCGACGCTTGCACAGTTGTGCTCAGTGTTGGCGGCTAACGCCATCACTGATGAACTCCTTACTTCTCTCATCAGCAAGTCGTGCTTGCAATCCCTTTTACCGTGGGCTGATAATCTTCAAGTGACTCAAGATGGCGTCTTCTTGTGGCTGATTCATGGTGTTGTGAAGGATAACAATGACTTCACCTTAGTTCAGTTCATTTACAACGAGATGGGATGGGATGCCAGTGCCGAGATGGAAGGTGTCTGTATTGAACTGTTGAGGCGTTGTGAGGAACAGTTTGAGAGAATGGCTTGTTATGACGTTGCAATGCAAGGTACTCAATCAAAGTTCCCACTCAATCATCTCAATGGAGACACGCTTGTGAGGCTATTGGAGTTCCTGGTCACACTGAGATTCACCACAACAGACCCAATTAGGGCATCACTAGCCCTACTCACAGTATAATTCAAACACGTCTCATATTCATTGAAAAACATAGCTCTTTACCCCCACTTCATTATGTGCATGCTTCTAAACATCCTTCAACCACGCATGAGCCATCGCCTCCTTTGCAGTCATTCTCTCCATGTGATCATACCTCAGCAGACCTTCCAAAAAGGACACCACATCATCGTTAAAGAACTCTTGGTTCTCAGGATTAACAAATCTAAACCATTGTCTCTTGGAGTATTGGCCCAAGTCCTCATACTCTGGCCCCAATTGGATGTTATACTTGTCCAAGTACTTGTAGAGTTCATCTGTTCCTAAGACGCGGACAATCTGCACCAATTGATCAGTGTTGGATTTACCATGGAAAAAGGGCTCTCTCTTGAAGATTATACTCGCAAGCATTGCTCCAAGGGACCACAAGTCTAGCGAATAGTCATAATATCTGTAGTCCACAAGTAGCTCTGGGCCTTTAAAGTATCTTGAGGCAACTCTCACGTTGTAGTCGACACCAGGATGGTAGAACTCAGCAAGCCCCCAATCAATGAGTCTCAACTGTCTCTTGTTGTGGTCAATCATTACATTGTGTGGCTTCACATCACGGTGCATTATCCCCTTTGAATGGCAGAAATCCAAGGCCTTGAGGAGTTCCTTGATGTAATAACGAATATCACCATCTGTCAGCGTAGGATAAAGCACACGGAAGTCCACATTGTCAATATGTTCAAAGATCAAGGCCGGCGTCTTGTTCACCTCGTCACGTACAACCCCTAGTAGTTCAATCACATTGACACCATTCTGTAAATTCTGTAGAATCTTGATTTCTCTCTTGATCTTCTTGCGTTTCACTGGTTTCAACACCTTAATCACAATACGTGACTCTGTATCGAGTGATACACCTTCAAACACTTCAGAGTACTTACCACGCCCCAATTTACGGACAATTTCGTAGTTGGAAGGCGAGGACCAAATGATGCTGAGGTTCTCATAATCGGACCAGGATTGTGGCTGGGTAGAGTTCACGTCAGCATAGACACGCGCTTTGGTCGGAATCGGAGCCATTATGCACGAACAAATAGTGTGAGCTGGGTGTAACTGTGAAGCTATCCAGGAGCTGTTCGACATTGGTGCTGTTTTTGTTCCAGCAGTTTTTTTAACGGACCTCTAAGAGAAGGTCGGAATTGAGAACCGAGGCAACCAATGATTCTTCTAACCCCCCCCCCCTTTTTTCTCTGAATAGCTTTCAAGGTTTCAGCAATAACAAATAACTATAAAGTCAAGAAACGAAACGAATTGTAGGAGAAAGGAATCGAGTAGTAAGTACCCAAATTCGAATTTTGAGCTCTTTAATGATATTTTTGAGAATAGACCACAAGGAAAATTTAAGTTTGTCCTAGTGCCTGCTTCCTGCTTCCTAAATTCTTTACTTGAGTAGGTGTGATTGGGGAGGTGAGAGATACTACAGCCTTGAAGAGCCAAGATATGGCCTTAAGACCGGGAGAAGAGATTCCGAAACTCAACTCTAGAGGATTCTTCTATCTCTTCAATATATCAGTTTGTTCTAGTGGACATGGAGGACGAATCTGGAAGAGACGTCAGGCCCTATGTGACATCATTTAGACAAGATACTCTTTCGCTCATTGATAGGCTTTGCTTCGAGCTTTATTTCAGAGACACAGTACACTAGAGAAAAAGATATTAAATAAAGGGGTAGCGGAGGTGGTGTGTACTATTGACCTATTCTTAAGATTGCTGGGGTAGATTGATGATGGATACCACACCACACCTTTCTGGCCAAAGAGAGAGTCGACATTAGGAATTGGGGGACTTATTGAGCTAACTAATGCGGCAACTGCATTTGCATAAAGAATTGGCCATAAATTTGTATCGACTTCAGTTATTTGGATGCCAATGAAGAACATCTCGAAACTGTTGAATCAATTTGACTTCTGGATGCAGATTTTAGAGGCTTGCGGTGCATCATGGAGCTAAGTGCTTATAAGTCTTGAGACATATTATATTCCTTGAGAATCTCATTGATTATGTACCTCGATGTCCCTGGAAGCTGCATGTCGATGTCGGAATTAGCTATTCAAATAGCACATACTACATAGGTTACAATATTAATATGATATATAATTACCGTATTATTTCTGAAAGAAAATTGTGAGCGGAATGGAATTCACCTAGTACATGTGGGAAATAGATATTGCACCAGGCGCCACCCTCATATTATACGTAATCATGGAACAATATCTACCTACTCCAGACCCCCGATAGTGTGCTGATGTCCATGAAGAAGTTCAACATTACAGGGTTTTATTGATTGTCAAACCTGTGATATCTGTTTAATAAATCTGTTGGATATCCTTTACGAACTAACAACTCGTCACTGAAGAAGAGTTACAAAGTCTTTTTTGATTGACAAGAGAGTCAGAGGAGTTAGGAAAAAAAATATCCATAACAGGCGATAGCTCAAACAGCTATTAAGTGTACGCTAGATTATTTTAAATCATCAGTATCATTTCATGTAGATCGACTAGAGACCAGAGATCCCTTTAATCACCTCTTCTTGTCTCTTCTTTCCCAGCTCCACTTCGTTCAAATCCCCAATAGATCTCAATTCTCCAATGATATCTCTAGTCTTGTCAAAGTAGACAAATTTCAATAGGTTGCGCAAACTAGACTCAATCTCCTCAATAAAGGACCCAATGTTCACCACATGGGACAAGATCTTATCATCTCCAACTTCAAGAGTCTTTTGGTTCTGTCTGATCAAGTTACCGTTCAACTTCAGTTGACCGCTCTCGCCATTCAACTCAAGAATCACAGTGGATGTGACCTTGTACTCCACAGACCCACTATCTCCATCCACTTCTAGAACATGGATCGAATCCCATGCGCCACCATCATTCTGCTTTTTCAACAGCACCACACCAGCAAACCCTTCACCATCTTCCAAGTCCCAGAGAAACACTGATGATAGCCCACCTGCCTCGTAGTACAAATCGCGGTAAACGTCAACAGCATCATTGAGAGCCACTTCTAGCTTTCTCAACTCAGGAGATGGGAAAGGTGAATCCTCATCATCCTCCAATGCAGGGAAATACTTGTTGGACCAAGGTGATCTGAAGGAGTCCAGGTCACGGTTGTAATCGCAGCATAGAAAGTCCTTCCCTGCCACAGTGTCCTGCGCAATTGACAATGGCACGTCGACAGTCGATAACAGGTCTTCCGAAATCTCCTTGTTTAAGCGGGATACATTGGTCAAGTGCTGTGGTAAACGCTGTGGATGCACTTTGCGCAGCAGTGACAGAGCAGTGATGTATTGATTGTCAGACATGGTACACCAAAGTGATTGTTTTCAATTGAGTTGGCACAAGTTGCTGTTGATTATTTAGAACTTCACATCATCCAACCTGCTGATATAAGCATTTTTTTTTTTTTTGTTTTCTAGAATCTGATCAGATTTCAAAAGAACCTCCAAGTCCAAGAGTACATAATCCAAAAAGCATTGTACCCCAATTGTTATGTCCTCATTGACCTCTATTCTGGGTCCATACGTCCCACAGACGCCTGGTGTTCTTCCAAAGTGGCTGTTGTTTATCTCGGTCGTGGCGTCATTGAATTCTGTCCAGGGTTACACTACCCCAGATATCACCAAGAAGGTGTACGCCAAACGTCCAGAAGAAGTCACGGGTTTATCTGCTCGTACGTTCGGTACATGGACCTTCATCTCATCAGTTATTAGATTCTATGGTGCTTATCACTTGGCCAACAAGCAGATCTATGAGCTGGTCTTTTGGAGTTATGCTGTTGCGTTTGCTCATTTCGTTTTGGAATGGAGAGTCTACAAGACTGCTGAGTGGGGGAAGGGCCTTTTGGGACCAGCTATTGTCAGTACTAGTACTTTGATCTGGATGTGGCTTCAATGGGACAACTACGTGAAGTTCTAGAGAGATTCTGTGTTTTAATGCAGTGTTAATCTACCTCTCTCTATATATATATATAAGTAATAAAGGGCTCTTACGCTTTTCAGCCTGCCTGCTTCCTTCTCTCACTTCCTTAATCAACATTACACGTCAAATTCCCGTTTTTTTTCCTCAGCCAACTCAGCTATAACCCTAACCGCATCCTCCTCTCGTCCCTCTGGTACATAAAGGTGGTCGTGATAGAAACCGCTCACTGGGTTCACCCCGATACCACAGCTTGTTGCAAGTCGTGTGGCCACAACAGCTATAAATCCAACCGCTTCAAGACTGGAGGTGACGTTAAGTGTGATCTTCCTGCATGGGAAGAAGTATTCTATCCCGTGGGCTTCTGCGTATTCGCGAGGCGCAATGACCGTGACACCTTCAGAGTCGGCTTCGCAGAAGAACATGTCTACCTCAGCGAAAGGAGGCATCTTAGATTCGTCTGCGATCACAGCAAAGACGTACGTCGTTGGATGCAGAATTGTTGTCAGGGTGGCGAGAAGCTTCGCAAGTGATAATTCTCCTGGATGTTTTGATAATTGTGTAGACATATGATTGGGATTGGAAGGGTAGTAGATATATTTTAATACAGCTGGCGAGGGATTTATGATATATAAGGAGGGAGAGATTAAAGCTCTATAACTTTAGTAGATAGCAGTCATAATCATGAATTCCGTCCAACCTCGGGGCGCTTCGGATCAATTAATTCCGACACAATTGTTGTGCGCTCTCTCTTAATCAATCCTTATATAGACTATTCAGTCATATCGAAATCGATATATACCATTAATGCCTTAGTCATAATAAGAATCAAGATTCAAGATCGACCAAGGTGTCAAGGATATATAGTTCTTGGCTTAATTAAGTCTCATACATTTTATTATATATTGGCAGACTCATTGATGTTATATGTGATCCATCGTATAAGGATAGGAGATTCGATCAACATAAAGTAAGATGTTTGGAAAATAACCGTATCAGCACTTAAGAAGCCATCCATCTGCACCTCCAGTTTTGTAAATAAGGAATCACAGATTGCCTGCCAATAGTATATATACCTTTAGAGCTCAAACCTTGTTATAAAGCGAATAGAAGCAACAGCAAGGGTTCGTTAGCATGCACCTTCATTGGAATTGTCACCCTGTTCATGATCTGCCCAAAAGCTGTGTTTGATCCGGGCCTAGTTGGCTATGATATTCCCATTCCTCATTATCTACTGAACAGTAGCAGCTCTCTAATAGTTCCTTGATCCTCCTTCACCATCTCATCCAAGACATCATCTTCCTCGTTTCCGACATACACACTCAGACCAAAGTCAATGAAGTGAACACGTCCCTTTGTAAATATCATATTAGACAGTTTCAAGTCATCGTGTCTGATACACACCTGCTTGATCATAACTTCAATCTGATGACAGGCATCTGTGACGACAGACTCTGCAAGTGGTAGGGAAGTCTTCCAACCCTCAGATTCAGGGGTGAGCGCGTCTGTAGCCATAAAGCATCCCATGTCATCACTGTCACCCCAACGACCAAGCTTCAAGTTCAACTGGTCTCCCCTGAATATAGTTTTTGGAATGGCAATAGTTTTGGAATAATCACCGTTTCGGCCAACAGTTTCATTGTGCTTCTCGATGGCCTTCAAGATCTGCCATTCGTTCAGGTGATAGTATTTATAAACATAATCTATGAACGCAGAGAAGTCTGCATACTCATCATCTTCACGTAGAAGGTACGCATCATAGAGTGTCTCTGGGCTGTAGTACTTGAACGCAAGTTGGTCAAACTCCCACCCTTCTGAATCTCCTCCAATCACCACTTTCCACAAATCTGGTCCATCCAATTTCACAGAGTCAAAAGACAATCCAGCCACGCTGTCACGTAAAGTCTCCTGAGACATAAAGAGAACGCTGGCCAATTGGTGGTCTCTTTGAAAGTCACGACCTCGACAAAGGAGCTTGATTGCAAATTTCTTCTCTAGTGTTAAGGCTCTCATAGTTGTATGGACTGATGGTTTTGAACAGACAGTGGCATTGTCGGTGACATAGTCCAGTGGGCCCTCATCTTCCGCTTGAAGGAACAATGTCAATTCATCAAAGCAATCGGATCTCAATTGATTCACTCCTTGCTTCACCGTATTTTCAACCTTTGCTGATCACTCACCTGTTGAGATGGCGCGATTTGCGTTTATGGAAAGCACATCACTTGAACAACCAGTGGTGTCTTCACTTGAGGTATCTCCAACAACACCCACCATTCCAGTAAGGCCGTGACCACCCTCTGTGTCCTTCTCTTCTTGTTGGTAGTAATCACGCTCAGTAGATTGTTTTGTTGGTGCATCACTCTTCCCCGTTGTTGTCTTTTCTCCTTTCTGATTGTCGGCACTGTTCTTGGTCTCCTTCTTCTTCCTCTTCTTCGAGGGTTCTTTTCCATCATCAGAAACATGAACATGAAGGCTCTTCCCAGACTCAGTATCCTCATCATCAGAGTCCCTCTGGTGTCTCTTCTTATTTTTCAGAACTTCGAGTGACGATTTACCAGCATACTTTCGCAAGGCTCTTCTCACTGCCATCATCTTGATTCTTACCTCACACATCTTCTTTGGGTCTTTCAAAACTAGAAGAAGCCTGTGAACCAACACAATTAATGCTACCATCCCACTTAAAAGTGGTGCTTTTGTCTTACCAGAGACTGTTTCCAGTGGATAAGTTGTGAACTTCACTGGTACAGTCTTCTCTGTGATTGTGTCATCGTCATGCTTTCTGGAGGATGCGGAAGCATCTCTGATTGCTGCACCTCGCTGTTTGCTTTCAGGCCCTTTCTTGTCATTCACACTATTTCTTCTGCCCACTGTTCTTGTATTTGACTTCAACAACACTGTCTTAACGTCCTTGTCCGTGGGATGGTCCTCAAATAGTAGGTCATCTAGATCAATTTCGAGATGGCCAAGGTGAACAACTCCACGGTGCGGAAACACATAAATGACATTATTGAACAACGCTTCGGATGACCAACTCAAAGTGCGTAGACCTTGTTGCAGAATCTTCAAAAACGTAGTGTATCCAACTATTTCATCAATTGACCATCCCTTTTTCACATCAAGTGTAACATCTTCAATCACCTCGTTGGCTAATTGAACATGAAAGTCAGGCGTGTACTTCCCGAATATATCCTTCTTAACTCAATTGGGAAAGCTGTGACTTTCATAAGCAGAGGGTCTGGATGTGCTGCCAGATGAGTTGGAGTAGTAGGAGGAACATCCTTGAGAACATCGGACCTGAAGACGTTTCCTGAACCAAGAATAGAGGCAATAAACTTCCCATTTGGGTTGAGACCCAAAACACCTGATAGTGCGTCAACGAAGTTGCTTTCAACATTCGAAATATTTATGGAACCTGATTTCAGCACCTGTTCCATTCTTTTACCGTACCCAATGGCAGCTTCAGTGTCTAAATTGATAAAGAGGACTTTACACCAGAATTCCAAAATTGAGAAATAGACACTCTTCGCGTCTCCTTCCACTGGTCCTTCAGACTTAGTGGTATGTGACGTGTTGGACCTTGGTACAAACAAGTGGTTAACATAGTGAAGCAGCCTGTCATTTATAGGGGTCACAATTTTATCTAGGACATTCTTACAAAGTGCAGCTTCCTTTGTAGTTGCAGATTTAGGATGTCCACCACCTGCTTCAGGAATATAGTGGACAATATCATCAATCAGTCATATAACGCTTTAGCAAATCTGCAAAGATGGCAAAGTCGTCTTCTGCTGCCGCCTCTTTCTTCTTCGTTGATGTGTTAGCCTTCCGAAACTGGGGAAGTGCTTCGTAATAATCCGCTCTATACCTTTTGCTCACAGATCCAGAACTCACATACAGCGGAGAACCTGCGGGTTCCCCTTTATTTTGTGTACTGCTGTCCTCCTCTTCTACAACTCCAGAGCCTTTGTCTGATCTCTCTCCTAGCGGGGGATAGGAATATGCGACACTCAAAGTAAGAGGGAAAATCAGTAACTTTCTCACTTTGTCCCAGTGCTCGGGAGGTATCATTGTATGGAGAAATTTGTTGAAGTACTGGGGCCCTGAATTGCCATTTGGCCCTGTTTGCTGTACCGTTTGCTCTATAAATGAGGAGAGGTCGTCTTCCAAAGAGTTCATGGCATGAGTGATCATTTTTAGGTATTTTGAACGATTGGAGTGGAGACTCTCCAATGTCTGAGTGGTTTCAGGGGTTGGTGGTTGTTGTGGTGACAGAAAAGCATTAGTCAAAACATTGAGATAGTTGAAGTATCCATGATTGAATGAATTGTCAATAAAGGTGATGTTAAGGAAGGAAGGAGACCAATCACCAAAGGAAGTCATCCCAGTATTTGGAATGGGATCAGTGATAAGAAGGAACCTTCTTGATTGCCACTTTTAGAGTGCTCATTGCCCTACTTCCTTATCAAAGGAAAGCCCAATAATGACTTTTTTATTGCAAGAACATACGTCAATCCCTCTAATTGTTTCAACCCCGTGACCATACTTCCCCCGGGCCCCAGAAACCAAAGACTATGATTTCTCGTGAGTCGAAGCTCGCAGTCTGCTGACTCCAGTCTCGGACAATACATATTGTACATTATATAATAAAGCACTTGTAAACATGCTGAGTTACGGATTAACACAAGTCTCTGGAAGTTCTCATGCATGAGTACGACGTAAGCAATGTGAAATGAGGATTCACCCGGGTTCTAAAGGCTTCTTAAGGTGAAGGTGAATGAGCTTTGTCTCAGATCGCCTTATATCTTGCTAACGAAAACTTTTTTAGAAATCAGTAAATAGCTTTGAGAGTATCAGTTTCATGTTTACAGCTATTTGCCCTCGTCATAAAGTCATGGCAGAGCCGCCAGAGTCTTGGAGTTTATTTACACCAACTGGCCTTTTTTTTCGTTTTCATCACAGCGTACACACAAATCGCCTCCTCCACCAACAAAGAATTGTGAGTTCCTCTTCAAAAAAGTAGCATTCTACTTCCAGATGTTGATACATATCGTGATCGTGGTCACTAACACATTTGAAACTTTCAACACCACACCTACGACCAGGCCAATGTATCTATCTATAGATGTAGCTGGTTCGTGATCTCTGACCCAGTTTACAGGGCCTGGGTGGGGATCGTAACTACGAACCCCAGTTCGAAGATTGTAATTTGTATCGTTGAGACTAGGATCACAGTTAAACATCTGATTAAGCTCTTAGGCTGCTCTACATAGTACATGTGCGTCTTAGGTAACCTCCGGTCATCAGTAGGATACGCTAGGTACCCTCGTGAAGTTTATGACAGAGACTGTGCACCTGAATGGCCTCCGAAAAAAAAATACTAGTACTTTTGTGAGAATGAAATGTTTGGTTATATTGTGGGCAGTCACAGCACATGACTCATCAGCAGAGTGGACTGTGGACTGTGGAATGTGGCCTGTAATTTCTGGGTGTGATATTAATGAAAAAATCCATATATGAGTCATACAGTCAGTCATACATCCAAGTAACATTTGCTCAATTATTCGTTATATGAATCATCCTGTCAAAATTCTTTTTGCCGGCCAGAACAAAAAAAGGAAGGTGTCAAAAAAATGAATGACATGTTTTCTGGAACAAGTATAAATTGTTACCGAATTCAAATTATGAACTATTATATAACGCTATTCGTTTTGCTAATTAGTTCTCTGTTGTTCGGCTTCAATTTCCAACTATCCCCAATGCACCTCCCACTCAACGAAGGAATGCTTGCAGACGTCTTCCAAGAGCTATGTGCCAAGAAGTCCACTGAGAGACTCAGCAGCAAGTCTCTCAACGACTTCACCCTGATCACGGATGATGAGCATCTCAAGACTAGGAACTTTGCTACTGACCAGTTCAAAATTGTGGTTCCAATCCAGGATGAGACAAGCGAGTCTATTGCTGCAAACTCACCTTTACTGGTCATCGAGATAAGTGCTGAACAAATGATTGAACATGCTGCTGTTTTGAATCGCATAGTTAACCATCAAACAACTATTATTGTGATTGATAACAGTATTACCAACTTTTCTGATGCAGTTAATTCTGGGTTTTATTTTACCAAAGAAATGGTGGAAATGGTTGAATCTTTCATCAGGTCAGGTGTCCGCTTGCTGTTACAGAACTTCCCACAAGCTAACCTATCCAATGTTCCATTGGATGATTCATTGGTTTATTTCAAAAACATCGCCTTTGAGTTTACACTCTCTGATCCTGTTTACAATGGAGAAGGTAAAATCAAAAGTCTAGAACAAGTGCACAACTTACATTTAATCAACACCACTGTCGATCTTGTCAATTCATTGGATCTTGATTCATACCCTGAAGAAATTCTTGATATCAAGTTGAAATCTAGTGAGAAAAATAGAGTCATAAGGGACATATACTACAAACGGGATAAGGGTCATTTAGGTTTACTAGGAATCACTCGTGCTGAAAATATTGACTTGCCAAATGTGACTACGATGGGCTTTGACTTTGTGGATACTGGTGACACTGCTGCTCTGCAGAATGTCAATGCTCCAGATGTGCATGTCTTGGGGTTATACACTACAGATCCCGTGCTTCACATATCCAACTTCAGTACCAACAAAAAGATAGAAGTTGTGCAGGTTCAGAACAAGGTTCCTCTCAAGATCGAGGCTGAAGATCTCACTGATGTTGCGTTCCTGGAGAATTGCAGCCGTCTCGAGTTAAATGACAACTTTGCAGCCTTGATATTGATTAATCCCAAAGTTGCCTTTAGAAATATCCAGAGATTGAGTTTGAAATTGGATGAATTTTTGCCAGATTTGAACGATTACACTCATGAGACTCTCTTGCATTTGAGGATCGATGTTGGCAAGTCCTATGTTGGACCTTTACCTAGCTTCAACTTTCCAGGACTAAAGAGCCTCTTTCTGGTCAACCTCTCTGATAACTTTGAATTTGTTGACAGTCTAGAAGGTAAGTATCAGACAGTTGAGAGTCTCATTGTCATAAACCACTCTGAGTCGATAAAGATACCTTGGTCCATGGAGAACATCCAATCGTTTTTCCCTCACTTGCACCATGTTAATTTGGGTGACCATGGACCTATTGTACTTCCTTCTTCCTGTGCACGTCCATGTCAGTAAGGTTTATAAGCTCATTATCTGCTTGAATTGAATAAGTGCAAAAGTTAAGTTTGTTGTAGACCGAATTCGTTGACATGGTGCTATCATGCTATCAAGAAAAAAAAAAAAAAAAAAAGCCTCTTCAACCACAAGAATAAAACTTTGAGACAAACACAGAACACACAGGCATGGCCGTCACTGGTGGGGATCCTCCAAGTACACAGGAGGCACCAATGAAGCTCAAGAAACGGTCTAAGTACAGCCGCAATGGCTGCCTGAACTGCAAACAAGTGAAAGTGAAAGTGAGTTGCTTCTTCATCAGCTCATCCATTGTCTCTACGTAAGGCATGCTAACCGTATACAGTGTGATGAGGCAAAGCCACGCTGTGGCCGTTGTTTTAGACTGTTCAGAACGTGCACTTATGTTGCGGTGCCACCCCTCAAAGGCAACACAAGAACGAAAAGCACGGATGGTTCAGTGAGATTGGGCAATCTAGTTGAGTCGATTGATAAAGACATGGCACTGAAGATTGATGAGATTTTGGCCGTTAGCAATGAACTGGAAGAGTTTGATGTACCGCGTTCAACGCCCATGCCTGAAGAATCAGAGTTGTTCTCACTGATTGACACGAACTATCTGGATTTTTTACAGTCATACACGAATTCCAGTAGGAAGATCTCCAAAACTAATGAACTGCTAACACACGACACGATATGGTCTGTACCCAGAGAGCTTTTCACAAATTTCAAGGAACCTATGCACAAGCGTTACTTTGATGTGTTCTATGACCAGTTCTCTCATTTCTTGTTGCCAATCAAACCAGATAACAAGCTGAATCCAATAAGAGATATTCTTTTGTCTTATGGTTTCAGGAAAGATTACCTGTATTATGCCATTCTAGCCTCAGGTGCCAGGTTATCTTATCAAATGACACTTTTAGATGTTGATCAAGAACAGTTTTCGATCTTTATGGACAAAACATCTGAGATGCTTGAAGACCTTACGTTTCTTCAAAATTTTAAGCCAATAGGGTCGCATATCCTTGATGTAGTTTACCAAAGACTGGAACCATTGCTATTGACAATACTGCTTTTGACTTCTGATAATGCAGCAAGTATGGAACACAGCTGGAGAGGTCATTTGAGAGGAGCCAAGGATCTACTTCAGAAGGTCTTTGTCGAGAAACGGTTCCCTGAAACTAATCTTTTAGTATTTTGCAAATGTTGGTTCACATCATTTGAGATTTTAGCTGGTCTAGGTGCTCCATATGGCGGTACGTTGGTTAAAGAACAAGAGGTTGAAAATTTGGTGCTAAATGTTGACTCTACATACGAAATTTCTGTGATGAAGTCATTCAAGATTGTTGGTGAGGATAATTACAATTATCTCTTTGGGTTTCATAGCAGCTTGGTACCCGCAATGATTGAATTGATCAAACTCATGAGGACAACCTCCAACAGTCTTTACAACGACAACCTGAAAGCAAGTGAAATCTTTCGTCTTATCAGTGAGTTTCAAAAGAGAGCAAATTTTGAAGAAAAAGATACTGATTGGAAGTCAGTTTCACATCGCTGCTATGCACAGGCATCGTTACTCACGCTAATGTCAAAGTTTTTGGAGATTCATGCTACGAACACAATAGTGCAAGAACTTGTTCGTAACATTTTGAGAAGCATAAATGAGTCACTATCTTTGAATGTGAATGCTACAACTACTCCCTGTGAACTGCTATTGCTACACTGGCCGATACTTGTTGCTGGTCAAAACTGCATCAGTGATTCAGACAAACGGAGTGTTGAAAATTTGTTTGCTTCATTGAGCTCATTGGGTTCTGGTGCGGCCAGACACAGTTTTGACAAGATACAGAAGAGCTGGAATCATGAAACAAGCATCTTTGAGCCAGATACTATAGTCTACTGAAAACTGTATCAAAATATATATATGTATATATGATGACGATTCATCGTGTAGAGCGGTCATGGTCTCTTTTTTGGTACATATAAATATACATATATACATGTATTTAACTCCTAAAACTTTTCCATCGTTCTAATCTTCGATCATCTTCAAGATGATGGATAACAAAGTCTTGACAGTAGAAAACTCTTTGATAGTATTAACAACGTTTATGGAAACGGATCAGCAAATACAATGTCAAAACTAACAATTTACTGATCCTTGTAAGAAAAAAACATGAGAGGTGGAGGGAGAGGGGCTGGGTCTCAGAATAAGATTTAGAACGCTGATATTTTCAAACCAGTTAAACAGATCACACACAGCTAGCTATTTGTTCCAAGATCTACAGATTATTTATTGTGGTTACATCCACCTGTTAAAGACGGACACAAATAATTCCAGCTTCGACCATGGCACAATTGACCGATCAAGAAGAATACCAATCTCAATGTTCATGTCTGATATGGATTCAGTAGTCTCAGAAGACCTCATCTCATGAATCATGATCCAGAGAGCAAGTCAATTGTAGAAGATGGTATATCATATCCTGTCAACAACCTTCAGAGACTCAGCCTCTCTCACTAAGCTGTCAAAAGAAACTTCATAGTTCAGCATGGATCAGATCTCAACTGACTTCAATATATATTCAATTCAAACGGTTCCAACTTCCGGCCATACTTTGACCCAAGAAAACAAATCTCCAGAGGAGAATATTTGAATATTTATTAAATTTGATCAAGGCGAACAAGATATAGGGCGGTTCAAAAATGCAAGATCATTTTAAGTGTGGGCACTACTATGATTGATTGCATTGCATGCCCTGGCTTCCATGAATGTGAGCACTGTTAAATAAATAAGACAAACTCTTATCTCTGTGCTCTGTAGTCTCGGGAGTCGCAGATAAGTGAAGAGAAAATTAAAACACAGCTAGTGCGAGTTGTCCATTCAATTCTGAGAACTGGTTGGTTGGTTGGTCTCCTGGCCCGCCAGCAATAAAATTTCGCGGGAATTTTGACGCCACGCAAATGACCAGCAAACAAACAAACAAAAAAAACTTGATCGGAATTTTTTCTCCACGTTTTTTTTTTCCTTTCTATTATCTCTCCTTGGTTACTGGTGGTAAGAAGAAGAAAGAATCTGATGCTTTTTCTGTTTTGGATGTGGTGATCTCATGATCATTGAATCATTGATCAGGATTCAGCAACTGTCAGAGCTTTGTTATCATGTTTTTCGAAATTCCAACCGATGTAGATCTGCCATCGGAATTCGGGCAATTTTTGTGTAAGCCACTGTACTGTTCACATGCGTGTAATACCCTCCGGAACTTGATGGCGTGGTAGACCTTTGGAGATTAGATAAATACTATCAGTTGTCAGTGCGACTGCGTATGCACTCTATAGATAGATATAATATACATATATACTATGCGTAGTGCCTGCAGCTCCAGCTCTGTTTGTTTTTGGAACTTGGAAGTCTCCCTATATCACGATACATTAATTATCACACGGGTGCCAAAAGAATGAGCAGAAAGACTCTACAATCATTCCTTCACAAACTCGAGGTTCCTCATGAATCAGAAAAACATCTGAGTGTTCTTCAAAATCCAGATCTGGAGCCCATGCCTCCCAGCAGAAGAACGTGGGGGTTTCTATCCTTCACGGGCTACTGGGCTGTCTTGAACATATCCATCTGGACATGGTCAGTGGGATCGTCTTTGTTGTCTTTAGGACTCAACATCCAGCATTCAATGGGTGCACTTACCATTGCAAATATTTTTATTGTCTTGTATGCAATATGGAACTCAAAACCTGGTGAGGTCTATCATATTGGGTTCACAGTATACCAAAGAGTCGTCTTTGGTATCTATGGCTCTGGATTGGGGATTTGCATCAGAATTATACTATCAATTGTCTACTACGGAAGTCAAGCATGGCTCGGTGGTTTAAGTTTTGTTGTTATGTTTTCAACTTTTAGTGAAAGTTATATGAACATGGAGAACACCTTTTCAGATTCAGTGGCAATGACCACTAGAGATTTCATTTGGTTTTTGGTTTTCCAAATCATTTCTATTCCATTTTTCTTCATCAAACCAGAGAGGATGAATGTCTTTGTCAATATGACATGTGTTATTACTCTGATTGGAATGCTAGCCATGTTTATTTATCTCATTTGTCTAAACGGTGGTCCAGGTCCTATCTTTCATGAGAAAGTCACTTTGAGTTCAGGACAGACAGGATGGATGTGGTTATACGCCATGTCAACTTGATATGGTGCTCTGTCTCCAGATATCACCAACATCTCAGATTATTCAAGATTCAGCTCTGGCACCACAAAGTTGAAACTTGGTGTGTTCGTTGGTATCTTCTTCACCGAAATCATTCCACTGGCTGGATTGATCTGTGCTAGCGTTTGTTCAAAGTTGTATGGACAGGAATACTGGCTTCCAACTGACATTTGTATTCAATGACTTAAAGATAATTATACACCGGGTACAAGAGCTGCTTGCTTCTTCCTGGATTGTCTTTCATGCTTTCCGAGTTGTCTTTGAACTTATTAACTAATGGGTTTGCAGGTGGTATGGATTTAGCTGGTGCTTTCCCCAAGTACATTGACATTAAAAGAGGGTCCATTTTAACTGCACTTTTAAGTTGGTGCGTTCAGCCTTGGTCTTTTTACAACAAATCTTCCACTTTCTTATCAGTTATGAGCAGTTTTGGAATTATTGTCACCCCAATTATTGCTATCATGGTTTCTGATTTTATCTTGATTAGAAAAGGAAAGCTACCCTTGAATGATCTTTACACTGCTTCCACAAATGGGAAATTTTATTTCACATATGGTGTCAACTGGAGAGGTTGTTTTGTGTTTTATGCAACAGTGGCTTGTGGTCTTCCTGGGATAGCTTCTTTTGCCAATCCTTCGATTCAT
This sequence comes from Barnettozyma vustinii, assembly GCA_030569515.1. Taxonomy (NCBI): domain Eukaryota; kingdom Fungi; phylum Ascomycota; class Saccharomycetes; order Phaffomycetales; family Phaffomycetaceae; genus Barnettozyma; species Barnettozyma vustinii. The sequence goes on from JAJMLD010000069.1 coordinate 25,482, forward strand.
TTGAAGACTGATATCATCAACTACTTCTATGGAAGCATCATCTTTTCCTTCTTTGTCCCTTTGATTCCTTACTACATCATTGCCAAGTACCTGTTTCCTATCAAAGATGTGGATCAATTCGAATCAGTAGATGTCTTTAATGCGTTTAGTCAGGATGAATGTCTGAATTTGCACATGATTCCTTCAGATGGTGTCCTGGATGAAGAAGTTATTGAGTTGGAAGATCTTCAAACGGATTCTAAATCAATGAAGGGAACTGTTGAGGTCACGATTAGAGGTGAAAGTTCCATAGAGCGTGCCAATGACTCAAACGTCTGAAGTTTCTGTCTCTCTCGATTTACGACTGGCTGGTCCGTCTTTTATATACATATATGAATATATTTATACATATGTTAAGTTTTTTGATTATAATCTACGATCATTCGATATTGTACTAACACAATGCCCTCTTCAGCTAGTACTTCCAGGATATTTCTCTAAATTTCTTCCCCCCCCCGCCCCAAAAAAAAAGAATGCAAATCACTGGTAATAGCAAGAAAGAAACCCACATGATTATCTAAATTAGCTGATAGGTACTTATCATTTCTATTACAAGACTCTCTATTGCTATCTATTCAGTGTGAGTTCTTGTTCCTAGTTACTGAAGCTTCAAGAACACTATTCCAATCAGCATTCACAGCAAAGTAAGTCTCTGATGATGCAAGCACAAAAATACCAACACCTAAACCAATCCACAACCCAGAAAGTCCCATTTCCCTCGATAAACCTAAATATAGAGCCAAGGGAACAGCAATCACATAATAGGCCAAAAGATTCAATGTACTTCCAACCTGTTGTCTACCTTGACCTCTCAAGCACCCAGCAGCAATGATGTTGATAGTATCAACTAACTGATTTATTGCTAAGATTTTGACAATTTTACTTGCAATCTTGATTACACCTTCATCATCAGTGAACAATTTGACAATTGGATGACTTTCCAAGAACAATACGGTAGTCGTTAGAGCACCGAGAACCAAAGAGATAAACATTGAGGAATTGACTGCAATTTTGGCATTGAAAGCTGCTTGTGATCCAACATGAGTAGCAATTCTAGTGGAACCAGCAACACTGACCCCAAAGGGAATCTGAAAGAAAAGAGTACATAAAGTAGATGCAATTGACTGTGCTGCTAAAACTTCAGTGCCTAATCTCGCAGCACTTAGGGTCAATATTTCAAATGCAAGAAACTCCGCTTCAACCATGATTACGCCAGGAATAGCTAAAGATGCCATTGGTCTCCAATTTTCGAAGCTCTTCTTGATCCTCAATCCACCCCAACATTGTTTTCCATTGATGAACAAGACATACAGTAACAACAGAACTGACATTAGAGTGTAGTTAATTGCAATGGCCAAAGGAGCACCGGCAAACCCAATACCTATCGAGGAATCCCAGACAAGTAAGTAGTTGAGTAGTATGTTGATAGGTGTGCAAATGAATAGAACATACTGACCAGCATGAAAGATACCTTGAGCTTGTAAGAACCTCTTACCAGTCTCGAACAAGATGTATCCTGGAGTTCCAAAAGAAACAATTCTCAGATATAACTGAGCTAGGTCACACAATTTTTTGTCTGGGACAAATATGTTCAAGATAGGACTTGAAACCCACCAAATAGACAGAATGGGAATGGCAATAACAAATATCATCGCTGTACATCTCTGAAAGTGTAAACCAACAAGTTCTTTCCTACCAGCACCATAAGCTTGAGAGCATAGTGTGTCTAAACACGTAGACATGCCGTTAAACACAGCGTTTGTAATGTTGAATGTCATGGCTGATAAAGAAACTGCTGCCAATTCTGCCTTACCCAAATGGCCAACTGAAAAGATAGAAACCAAAGTTAGTGATGATTGGAGAAAGAATGTGATTATCAACGGTATTGATGATTTCCCGATGATTATTACCTCCAAATGGTAGTCTGAATGTGTTCGAATGAGTGAATCAGAGCTTTCGCTGGTACCGGAATCCAGATCATCAGAAGATATCAGAGATCCATAGCTTGCAACTTCTTGTGAAATGAGTGATTTATGGTTCTTCAATCCAGACATTCTAAAATATTATCACTCAGACTCTCAAATGGACTTCCTTTTAAGTTTTGAGGATCAAATTCAAACATATCCAAAAACTGAAGAGTCCTTCGTCAGTTTTTATGATGATCAGTTTGACACTTTACAATCGTAATACCCCCTGGTTCTGAGAATTCCGCGGATTCTGAAAAATACTATAAACAAATTCCGATGCTTATCGGAATGTTATCAGTGTCAGAATTTCACTTCGATCAATTTCGTATGTTACACTTCCCAGGTTTGGTGTCTTTCTTCAGCAAGGCAACATGAATCAACTCAGACCCTCACCAAATTCCGACAGAAATTAAACATATCAGATTCCGATTCCAATGAGTTCGTTCCAAGTACATAGGGAACTGTCAAATGATCAAGTATAAATACCCCCATGCCTAGCTAGGTGCTTCTCTTGTGCCAACTCTTCAAGCTCAACCCAGAAAGTATCACTACTACAATGATTCCAATCCAGATTTTCCAGTCATTGGCTCTTGCCCTTCTTGCTAGATACTCAATTGCTGCTCCTGTTGCTCAACAAGAAACTGGTATCCAACAAGTTTTGATCAGCATTGGTCTTGACAAAGCTGAAGATATCAGTGCTGTGATAACCAAGTCAGACAGATCCCATTTACCATTCCTTGATCAGTACTTCGGTCCTATTCTAGACAGTGTTGGGGCTATTAAGATCTCCTCTGTTAACGGTAAACCAAAACAACATCCACCAGTTCCAATCACTGATCCGGTCTCTTCCTTGTTGGTCAAAGATGATTACCAATACCCAGATCCAAATGACTTGAGAGACTTAAATGGTTCTGCAGTCTTGTATCGTGGTGGTGAATTTGGCGGTGTCGATACTTTTGCTCATTTACCATTCGTTGAATGTTTCAATCCAGACAGTTTCCAAAAAGAAGCCTATGACATTGCTATTGTTGGTGCTCCATTTGATTCTGGTGTCTCATTCAGACCAGGTGCAAGATTTGGCCCTCATGGTATTAGAGCTGGATCCAGAAGATTAGCCTCTGCTTATTCTGTCTATGATGGTGCTAATCCTTACGGTTCATGGGCTAAACTGGTTGATTGTGGTTCGATTCCAGCTACCCCATTAGACAACAGAATTGCTTTGGATCAACTTTACCGTGGTACTAGAGCCATTGGTCGCCATGCTACTACTGAAAAGAACAAGTATTCTGTTCCAAAGGTTTTCACATTGGGTGGTGACCATACCATCACTCTGCCAGCTTTGAGAGCTGCCTATGACAATTGGAACAGTACTATTGCCGTGATCCATTTCGATAGTCATCTGGACACTTGGAATCCATATTTTTTTGGTGGTAACATCACAGATTATCAAGCGGTAAACCATGGTACTTATCTACATTGGGCCCATGAAAAAGGTTTGTTGACTCCAGATAGTAACGTTCACGTTGCTATTAGAGGGCCGTACCCTGGTCCAGAAGACGTTGAGCATGATATCGAATGCGGATTTGATAGAATCCTAGCTCGTGATATTGATACCTTAGGTGGTGAGATTAACCCAAAAACAGGTTAAGTGGCCTCAGGTGCCGATGTGATTATCCAAAAGATCAAAGACAGAGTTGGTGATAACTACGTTTACATTACAGTTGATGTTGATTCAATGGATCCGTCAGTTGCACCAGCTAGTGGAACTGTTGAACCAGGTGGATGGACATCCAGAGAATTGTTGACTGTTTTAGATGGTTTGAAGGGTTTGAAGGTCATTGGTGGTGATGTTGTTGAAGTTGCTCCTCCATTCGACACAGCTGCTGAAATTACATCTATCGCAGCTGCGCAAGTTGCTGACTCTATCATCACTTTGATGATGACTGACTCTGAACAACAGGAAGATAATTAATTATATGACGTTAACTAACATGCGCTTTATTGATCTTTAATCTGTAGGATTGACTGGGAAGAATTCCAAGCAATAAAGATCATCTTATATAACGTTTCTGCACTGCTACTTTACTTCACCATCTATCGATTCAAGCAACTAATTTTGATTCAAATTCAAATTCAAACCAATTAAACCTGGTTTATATCCAGAATCACTATAGCACATGGAATTTGTTCATCAATGAATAGAACCACCGAAAAGAGGTTAACGGTTACACGCATGTTGTAGAATCCGGGAAATTTGGCCAATACCTAAGTGCTCTTTAAAGCACTCAGGAGTGCTTTGTTTAGAGACTGCAGAGTATGGTTAAATCAGAAGTATAAGTCCTGTCTGGTGCGGCTTTACGTGGCTGAAAAGGACTAAAGGGAGGAGGAGCCAGTGAAGTAGCAGAAAATCTGAAAGGACAATCAAGCTCAAAACTTTGAAAATCGGGGAGCAATACGATATTCTTACTGAAAGTTTAGTAGGCTGTTATAGAGTAACAGTACTGTTTTCTTCAGTTCACCACTACGAGTTCTATCGTAGGTGTCAGTCAATCTCATCCTATCCACGTCTAAGAAGGAAACGCCAAAAAAAAAAGGTGTTTGAAAAAATATCATCACCAAACTTTGGTATCTGGTAACAAGCTCCATATTAAAGCCGGATCAATGAGACTTGGACGCTTGCTTCCTCAGTTAGCCACTACGGCTCTTGCTCTTGCACATGGAGTCCATCGTCCATCTGCTCAAAATGAGATCTCTGTTCAGGATCCTCTCCACTACAACAATGGTGACATCAACCTTGCTGTCCTGTCAGACAAGCTGTCACTTTGTGAAGTCGTCAAGGAACTAGACATTCTCAAATCACAAGAACACGATCAAGATACCGAGAGTTGGATCTCATACGCCTTCTCTAAACTGTTTCCATTTGAGAATCCAGGCTACAATGCCCTCCTGGCTACCACTTACATATCTGGTCCACCAAACCTGATTCTAGCTTTCATTCCATCTACAATCAACCCTTCTAAACTCTCGTTGCTGGTGAGTTTTGCCATTGGTGGTCTATTAGGTGATGTTTTCTTGCACTTGCTGCCTCAGACTTTTGTGGGTGAATCCATTGACCATTCAAAGAATTCTTTTGTCCTGGTTGATGAACGCAGAAATGCCATCCTTGGTGTATTCATCTTCATCGGGTTCATTGTCTTCTTCTTGATCGACAAATCTTTGAGAATTCTTGAACATGAACAAGGTGTTGATCACAGCGGTCACTCTCATTCACATTCCCACCTGGACGCCGATGCTGTACATAAGAAGACTGATGGGGACTCTGATGCCGTGATCAAACATCCAAATCAGTCAGTTAAAGCAAGTGCATACCTGAACCTGATTTCAGATTTTAGTCATAACATTACTGACGGTTTAGCCATTGCTGCTAGTTTTTACATCTCCAAAAGCGTTGGCTCCACGACTTGTCTTGCTGTGTTCTTCCATGAAATTCCACACGAGGTTGGTGATTTTGCGCTTTTGATCCAAGGTGGGTTCACCAAATGGCAAGCAATGAACTCGCAATTCCTTACTGCTGTAGGTGCTTACTTGGGGACATTCCTTGGTATCTTAATTCAAACCTGGGGTCAATCAGCTGAGGCTGCCGTTGATGCCATCTCTACTAATGTCTCACCAGGTTTGTTTGGTACAACAGTGACCACCGGGGATTTGACTTTGCCATTTACTGCAGGTGGCTTCCTATACATTGCAACAGTTGGTGTTATTCCAGAAGTATTGGAATTAGAGAAAGATAACACCAGAAAGCAGGAATTTGTCAAGGCTGTTGGTCAATTGTTCTGCGTGTTTGTGGGCCTGAGTCTGATGTTTTTGATCTCTTGGTATGAGTGAAACTTGAATATTATACGAATACTGTGTCCGTTTATGATCTTTGGTGTAGTTCATGGTCAATCCATCTAGAGAAGGTGGATATAACTAGTTAGAAACGTTTCTCCGTTCTCCGTTCTCTGTACAGGCGAAAGAGACAGACGGGAGGACCACCATACTGTTGCTGAATAACTGATCATATGCAGTACTCATTTTACCTACTATCACTCCATTCATAGCTAAGTGAGATGTAACGATCGAAGTGTATGTAACTTTGATCCAGTTACAAGAGACTGCAACTTGGCCAACAACTACATGAACAAACATCAGAAATCGTTAACTTCAAGCAAACCCCTGGCACACAAGACTCAAACAGCTCTGCGATCAGTATACAAACAACTTCAGGAGTTAGTAAACAATACAGATTAAGCGTAGATCTAAACGAAGACAGGAAGGTTAAAAGAAAAAAAATTAAAAAGAAGAACACAAAGTGACATTCCTTTCAGTACATGCAACAGTAACAACAGTGAGCTCTTTCGTTTAATGCCTAGTTGGATCTTGGCGTTTCAACACCTCAACAGCTGGGCCCAAAAGTCTCTGGAATCCACGTTTATCCAATGTTGCAACATCGACATCTGAGGTGGCAATGACACTGGCTTGTCTTGGGGTGTCATTCAAAAGAGCAACCTCACCAAAGTAGTCACCACGGTTCAAGCTACTCACTTTGCCGGCACCAGCCTTCTCCACATCAGCAGTACCCTTGATAATCAGGTAAAAATTTTCACCCACTTCACCCTCTCTAATAATAACTGCACCAGCCTTGTAGGACTCGGTGTCCAAAGCATCAGCAAGCTTGGATCTCTCAAAGAGTGACAATTTGGACAAAACAGGAACTTCTTTCAAAAATGATTCATAAAGTTGTCTCTTCTTGGATGTCTTTGCCAAAAGAATTCTTCTAAACGTCATACGGTCCAATGCCCACACAATGACATCAGACTTAGCCACCACAGTCGCAGCTCTTGGTGCATTGTACATCAACGCCAACTCACCAAAACTCGAGCCAGCACTGCTCTCATTGACCTTATCGCCATTGACAAAGAACTCAACGTCACCACTTTCAACAACGTAAAAATAGTCACCCTCGTCTCCCTGTTTGATAATCTCTTCACCAGCAGCAAATTTCTTCTCAGCAAGGGCATCCATCACAGTCTTCAGAGAATCTTCATCCAATGAGTTGAACAAAAAGTTCTTGATCACATACTGGCCCAATCTGTTCAATTGGTCGCTGGTCTTTGGAATGACCGGTGGTTTCCAGTCATCAGTGATTCCATGTGGGTTCAATGTCTCTGCACTGACACTGGTACGTCTGTTGGCATTGAAGCTCGGTGGCATGTCATTCAACACAGGCTGAACAGCGTGTGATGAGCGTCTTGCTGCTAGTCCAGGATGCTCGTTACTGATGCTGCTGCCGCTACTCATTGGATCCACAGTGGCATTTATGGCCCCACGATTAGTCTCACCTACGGCAAACCCAGTCTTGAAAATATCACCGCCGCCCACAGTGTTGTCTGCAGATGAATGTGGATCATCAGCATCATGTCCCGTAAAGTGAGGATCATCGTTAGTGAATGGCTGTTTGAATTGTGGTTCGCTTGAGGCTGGAGTTTTGCGTTGTGAGGAGGCCAAATGTTGCTTTCTCTGCTCTTCTAGTTTGGTCTGAAAATAATTAGCACAGAACTGCAGCACATCTGATGGCTGCTGCTGTTGAACCGCTCTGTTCAGATCATTCAGGGCATTGACGTAGTCGATTGGGAGCGCCATTTTGTGATTGAACTGGCTGTGTTTTAGTGTATGTTTACTTAACAGCAGCAGCCTTTCGAGGAGAGGGCACTTGTTTTTGCTGAAACTGATTTGACCGGAGTTGAAAATTACGAGGGTAAAGCTCACGTGAAAAGCGTGACATATATCTACAAAATAGCGTTCCACGACGAAACTAATGTACATCTTCTAATAAGACACTGTCATTGTTCAGGCAATCATGTCTCTAACTGGTGCTCTCTCTGCCTCACTCTCTAACTTCATTCTCTCAATGTTGCGTTGTTGGCTCAAAATGTAGGTGATCAACCACCCACCAAACAATAACGTGGTGACAATCAACACCACATTCACTGGAGTTGGATTGTTACCATACCAATTCTTGGTGGCAAAGTCTAGATAAGTTTGAAAGTAGTTGATCAAACCGGAAGTGCACATCATCAATCCATAAACTTGGCCAAATGTGGTGAACCCAAAGATCTTTGCACTGTAGTCAGACACAGCAGTGTAATAGAATGGTCTGTAGGTGACAAGCACAAAGATACCAATAACCTGTGGCAAGAACGACGGAGCAAGACCACAGATACCAATTGTAGTGGAAATAGCTAGCAATATTCCAAGAATGTTAACTGTCTTGACATTGTCTAATAGCAGACCAATGAATGGGATAGCAACAACACCACCCAATGGCAATGCAATATCGAAAATGTTGTTAACCTGCAATGCCACCTCAGGACCCAGTAGATAGTCCATCTGTGATCTGATTGTTGCAACAAAGTAGTTAATTCTGATCATCTGGATCGTGGTGAAACAACACATAATGTAAAAGAATGGTGACTTGATCTGTTCGGAAACTGGTTTACCATCCAATATACCAAAGATGTTACCAGACTTGCTCGTAATAGTCTGCTCAACGTATTCTTCATAAACGGACTTTCTGCGCTCACCTGAAGCAGTCCATGAAGTCCTTGGCTGCAAAGAGTTTTCATCATGATCATGGGCAGAAAGCAAGGAGGTACGCTCGTTAATGTCAGGGATAATATTGGAGCCATCATCACCTTCTAGTAGCTGACCATTCTCATCCAAACCTTCAATGGCTAATTTCTGCACAGTACCCAAGGTCTTGTAGCTCTCAGTTGGCATGATGAACAGTTGACAGAAAAAGATAAAGAGTGGAATCACCAAGAACAAGGTGAAGAACTGTGGTAATGACACCTTGGCATAGTTCTGGTAAATCAATCTGTAAACCAAAAAGACTGCACTGGATGTGTCAAAAGCACCTGTCAAAAGTGCCAAAATCATACCACTGAACTTCGGGAAACTGTTGGCCAACTGGAAACTGGAGATAAAGACAAAAGGACCCCCAATAGCCAAGAAGACATAACCAGTCAAGAATGGATCGTACCATGCTCCAAAAAAGCTGAACCATTGAGCAAGCATCAAACTCCCAACAAAGATGAATACAGATCCAATGAACCCACACACTCTTGGTCCATAACGATCCAAGACGTTACCAACTACCAATGCAGTGACATTGGTCACCATAGCACCGATTGTGAACATTTTATTCAATTTTAAGTCCTGTGCAACACATAGAAGTTCATCTTTGGACGATTCCGGGTCAATCCCAACCTTACACAGTGAATGATAGACACCTTCACTGGTGAGGATGGGCTTCAAAGCAGCAAACCCGAAAATTGGGCCCGCTGCAAACAAGCACCATATGATAGCACATGTAACTTGAAGAATTCGAAGGTTTGAGTGAGTCATTGGACTTTCAATTAAACCTTTTGGTTAAATGATGCACCACTTCGAAAGAGAGTTGAACTTTTGGATTAGTTTCTTGATAAGTAAATTTCAGGACACCCACCCACCCACCACCAAAAAGCGCGAAAAAGGCAGCCAAGCTGACATAAGCAGATCTGATAGCCGGCGAGATAAGAAACAAAGATATCGGTTAAATACGGCTAGAGAGACCCCTGGAAAGTAATATTATTATCTATCAATCACAGATGAAGTGTGTAATACGGAAGCTACTAGCTAGGTTGTGATCTTTGAAATAAGTAGTAGTAGACTCTAGTATATTTTATGATAATCTCCTCGAGTCTGTTGATCCGTGTGGGTGCGTTGAAATAGAGGACAAGTTGAAAAGAAACTAAACATAATCACAGATCCTTTATAGTTATCCTCCTTCTGTGGTGATCGATGGATGGGGTTGACATGCTTGATCCTAGTGATATATAAGGACCTCTAATTAAATGTATTGACAAGCTGTACTACGAGTTGGCAAATCCCTTTGATAACCTAATTGAACTCTATAAACAATCCACGATAGAAAACAACCCCATCCTGCTGACATCAGCATATCAGTACTTATTACTTCCCAAAAGCCAACCACTTGTACTAGATCCCTCATTCTTGAAACCTACTCCAAATCCATTAAACGCATTCTCCTCCTCCTGCTCGTCTTCTTCATCATCATAAAGATTCAGCCCATAACGATTCTTCTTCCCGTATAGATCAATCTTGAACTTGGCCTTGGCAGAATTTGGCTTCTCATACTGAGAGTTTGATACGGGTTTTGATCCACTAGTGGACCCAAACGACATCATCCAGTTTGAAGAGTCTGGCTCGACGTGATCACCCAACACTTTTTTTTTCTTTTTCTCTGTCTCTTGTGTCTCGATAGTGGTTGTGGCGGTGGTGGCAGCAGTCGCAGTCCCTTTCTCTGGGGTCAGCATCTCAGATAAGGACTTCTCAATCAATGATCTGTCAAAAATTGAACTCTTAGAATTGGTGTCATCGTGTGAGGTTGATGGTACGATGTCATTATCTCTGTTCTCCAACGTCAGAACAGAGGAGTTGCCAGATTTGGATAATGTGTACTCTGATACTGTTGGAGTTGACTCTCTGTCGTCTTGGTGATTCAAAGTAGAGAATGAACCAGGGAAAATTGACAAATGGTTGATTGAATCACTCAGGCTGTTGAGAGAACTGTTTGAGGATGATAACTCTGCTAATTCAGGAACATAATCAGTATGTTGTTGGGAACCAGTTCCATCATCGGCATCAATGTTTTGGTAATCGCTTGAAGCTTTCTCTCCAGGTGCAATGAGTTCGTGTAATGATATTTTGGACTTGCGTGGTCTTGGTGTCACTAATTGCACCTTTCCAGGTTGAGATGATGGCTTCGATCTCTGAGTTGATGTCGCTGGACGACCACGGCCAGATGATGAGGATGAAGGAGTGTACTCGTCATCACTAAAAAATGGATTTCGTAACGTTGGTCCAAAGAGAGAAGTCGATCTGAATCTCTTTTGATTATCAGAGTTGGTGATTGAGGGAATCGTTGTCTGTGGTCTTCTACGTCCAGCCTTGAATGTGATTCCCTCATTGTCTGAATCAGAAGAGGAATCAGAATCCTGGTCATGTGGGGGTTTGGGTGCTAGGAGCGATTGTGATCTGAAGCGATTTGGGGCAGCTGGACTTTCATGGTTTGTAGGGAAAGATAAATGAGTGCTTGTACTTGTTGAGCCAAAAGTAAGTTGAATGTCTTGGAAAGGATCACTGTTGGAGAACATATCCACCTTGTTGAAGGTGATGTTTGACTTGATCTCAATATCTGTTTCTAACAGTTTCCAGTAATAATGTCTCTTGTTTGGTTGTGAAATGGGCTGTGCAATGGACATTGATGCCAATGGAATCTCCACAAATAGAGATTTACCAATCAGCTTCGATATGATACTTCTGACAACAGCACCATGCGACATCACCAAGAGGATCTCCTTCTGTTGTTGTTTATGGGGATCGGTTGATAGTGATGATGTTGTGTCCTTGATCAACGATATCAACCCGCTATTCATTCTTGTGTACTGATGTAAGAAACTCTCATTGTAAGGACCAGGTTGACCATGTTTGTAACTGTCTGACAAGTCAAGTCTCACTTCGACTAGATCGTTGGAGGCAAATGCAAGGTTCGAGTTGAGATACTGAATAGCAGAGCTCAGTAGACCCTCGCCATTGTCATTTGGTGGGTAATAGTTGATATCCAATTCAGAATTCAGCCACTCAGACAGGAAATGGTCAATGTATATCACCACTTTGATTCTTTTGGAGTCATCTTTGTGCTTCTTTGCAATGTAGTCAATCATAAACTTGATGGTCTGCACACACCGCAGATATGGCGATGTGTGGAACTTGAGCACCACGACAGGCGTGTCGATCTGCCTCTCAATATAGTTCAAAATCTTCTGACCCATGTCCATTGACTGTGTGTATCCGTTGTTAGACTTGTTTCCCGTTGACTGGAATGTGGCCAGACCAGGGTTGTACGTATCCGACACAACGTACTCATTGACTGTGCGGTGGTGTGCAATGCCGATGGAGGACTCCGTTGATGAGACCTTGTCCTCTCTCTGTGCATGACGTAATACGAAGAGCGAGTCCAGCTGTGGCTGAGGAGACTCGCTCATTGTTTCTGATTCGTGATGTTGTTGATTTGTGGTGGTGATGTGGCTATCGTGCTGGCAAAGGGTGTCGGTGGCTCAGGAAATAGCCAGGTAAATGCAGCGTAGAGATCCGTGGCCCTTAAAGCTCGTAGTGAGAGTAATCTAGTGACTGGAAATGAGGATCTTTGTTGGAAGAAACCCGGTGATGTTCGGTGATGTGTTGGATGGGTTTGTAAGGGGCCTCCTTTTTGACTCTTGACTCAGTTATTTTTTAAACGAGGTTCAAACGAAAACTTATAGTGGCCCTACCATAAACTTCATCATACCATCACTACCTAGTAAATGACCGTAAAAATGCATTCTATTGTGATATCAATGTCTTCATTTTCTCATTAACAGATTAGAAATCCCTTCTGCACTTCCCTTAGCAGGAGCTTTTGCCTTCTTTGTAATAACTGCTTTCCTTGGAGCAGCCTTCTTTGTAACAGCAGCCTTTTTTGCAGCAGGAGCAGCAGCTCTTCTACCCCCTCTTCTAGCAGGTGTCTTCTTTACTGGTTCAAGCTCTTCAACTTCAACAAGCTCAGGTTCAGTGTCAGAGTTTATCTCCTGGAATGAATTCTCTCCATCGTCTTGTGGCTCATTGTGTTGGTAGACGTCAGAAGAGATAATAAGTTCGTGTTCATCTTGTTCGTCATCGTCTGATGATGAGATAACAATAGACTCTTGTCTCTGAGCTCTCTTACTTCTTGTAGCTTTAGTTGCTTGTGTTGTGGCAGCCGCTTTCGCCTTCCCTGGTTGTCCACCTCTCTTTGCTGTCGCACTTCTAGTCTGCAGTGGTGGTGAAGCTAGAGCATCAGACATGTCCTGATCAGATTCCACAGCGGCCTTATATCTTGACCGTGATTTGGGACCTGTCTTGTTCGTGGTATGGATGTTGTCATTGCTGGTTGCTCCTGGAGTTCCAGACCTTGACTTCTGTGATTCTCTCTCCTTCTTGTACTGCTTGACAAACTTGTCGAAATTCTCATCATCCTTCACCTCAACATTATCCAATTTGAGAAAGTTCTTTAACTCCTCGGATAGCTCAGATTGGAAGAAATCCTTGATGGCTGTTTTATCATCATTCTGGATGAACCTCTTGATGGCATTGTTGAACCCTGATTCGGGCAAGATTCCCAATTCAGTTTCCTTCAAGAAATTATTAATGAATGTCTCAATGTTGACATTTCCTTCATCATTAGATCCACCTTCATTGGTGAATGTGGCCTTCATCTTGGATGATTTGTTTGTCTCAACTTTACGATGAAATTGCACCACTGAATTGGCATTGGCCACACGACCAACAAATCTGTTACTGAATCTTCGTGGATTCTCAACTTCGTATCCACCAGTGTAATCAACTCTGAGCCTGATCAACGGCAATGGAAGATCAGAGTCTGGGTTCATCTGAGTATACTCTGAATTGGCGAGTGTGATCAACTCTTCAACCTTCTCAACCAGGTACTGTGTCACCTCATTTCTACCTCTCTCACCAGGTCTCAAACTTTTTTCAGAGGACAGTTGGACTTCAAGCATATGGAATGGTCTCACCGTTTTCAAACGGTATGATTCCAAAGAATAATCATTGCCCTTGATATTCAAAATGAAAACCTTTTTTTCCACAGCTTCAGATATACTTAATGAAGTGGCCACTGAGGATCCTGGCTGCAGCACATCAAACCCAGCACGCACATTGGTGACTGTATGTGGTATGCATTCATGTTCATGACCCCAAATCACCAAGTCCAAGAATGACGGTAGGAAGTGTTCAGGAAGATATGCAGTGTTTGGTCTGATAGCATGGTTCTGGTGGACTGCCATCAAATTGAACCATTCATCTTCAGCAACTGATGGAATTTGAAACTTCACTTTTTTATCTTTAAAAGTCTTGAATAAACGTTCATCTCTCACCGCCGCTAACCCATACATCGCCAATTTTGTAGAACCTTTTTGTAAAAGCACAGGGGTGACTGTAATCTCATCTGTTTGCACAACACGTCCAAAATGATTCACTAGTCCACTTACTCCAAGAATATCCAGTGGAGACAACAAACCTGAACCAGAAGCATCATCATGATTACCACTAATACTGAAGACTGGCATTGCAACATTCAGATTTGGGTCTTCATAATTGACAACATTGAATCCATCATCAAACACCTTACCGGGATCACTCAGCAATTCCAATTCCACTGGTTTGTCTCCCATGCAACAACGTCTCAGGATCCGCATGACATGATACAGAGACTTCTTTGTCGGTTTGTTTATATGGAATAAATCACCACTCTGAAGGACAAAGTCCACCTCTTCGTCTCGAGCAAGAGACATAATCTCCTCGAATGTGATCCATGCGTCATCGGACCTCACGGGATCAGACTCGTTGTAGCCGACATGGTTGTCGGTAGTGATGAGGAGTCTGATGGTGTCTGGACCTGGCTCTACTACCTCAACTTGTGGCATTGATTATGCGGTGAGTGAGTGTGTGTGTGTGTGTGTACTGCAAAACTCAATTGGTGCTCACAAGATGAATAGACGCTGAGTGGTCGCTCAGTTGATTAATAAAGGCCTGAAGTTGACTTGTGTAACTGATGAGCTCGGTGTTGATGAATACACGTAAGGTGGCACGCCAGGCGCGCCAGACCTTGAACCAGGGAGGGTGAACCTCGGTTTTTGTGAACTCATTATAAACTCACCCTCGGAATATCTACCACAGAACCCCAAGTGGCACATAAATAGCGAAGCTAAGTTTGTCATGAAGGATTATGGTACGGTAGGCAAAGAAATATGATACAAGTGGTGAAGCACATTATTAGAATTTAGAAATAATCTATGATGTATCTTGCAGGTTATTATAGGAAGTGTAGAATAATCGATTTCATCCGAATCAGATAGGAACATGTTAGCTACTGGATCGTCCTTGCTCAAGCACACCTAGTTGTCTAAACCTCATGTGTGAGGCAATATCACAAGTCCATCCGGCAAATAGATTCTACATTAGTCTCTCTCCTTCTATCTATCTCTAAATGTATGGTTATTTCTAAGAATATTAAATGAACAAAGACTCAAATCCAGGCCCAATAACTGACTTCTAGCATCTGATCTAGCAAACATATCGCCCCTCTTTGAGATCCCGCCCTCTATTTCAAATCAAACAGAGTTCTTATGAGTTCACGAAGCTTAGATCTTTGGTTGGTTCACACCGGTCTTCTTGAAAGAGGTGGCGATTGGGTTCTCCTCGTTCATCTTGTACAAGACACCGGCACCAGCACCCATCAAAGCAGTAATACCAGCAAAGTAGACAACCCACTTGGTGGTGGCGCTACCCTGGGAAGCACCAGAAGCGGAGAATCTGGTGGCGGATCTTTGGAAGGCTCTGACTGCAGTTGGGTTCATTTTTGCGGGGGATGATGGGCTTTGAAACGTGAGCTGTTCGGTACCAAAACTGGCATGTATTTTTTTTTTTCGCTCATTTCGAGTTTTTTTTTTCGGTGAATTCCATTGGATGTAGTTGACTTCCGTATGAGGAAATAAAAGAAGGGAAGGTGGGCTTCGCAAATATCATATACATATGCTAACTTCCCCAATCGGCGCTAACGCTTAGATACAAAGCTTGTCCCTTGAAGCATGCTCATTAACTGAAGTATTGCTGTCGGAGGTCTATATTTATTATTTCGTGTCAACTATTATTGGTTTCAACTTTGAACATTCAAAAGAACTGAATAGGTTATCATGATTCAAGTGGTCACTCAGAGTACATGAATCTTGATGGTTGTGCCCCCAGTCTCTGGAATTAAAGACATCGTTCCACCACCTAGGTTAACTGTAGTCTGTTCCTTAAGTGCTAGTAAGAATCAGTATCTCCGAAATGATTTCGTTGGAGTCCCTGTTGTTTCCGTTCTCTGGCTGCCACTGCCATGGCGATTTTTCGTTCCAAACTATGTAATAAAGGATAAAATTAGGGGTTTTTTATAGCTGTGTAGTGTGTAGCGTAATGTTTGACTAAGGGACAGTGCTAATGGATTAATGCCTGCCGCTCAAACGTGTAATACGTGAATCTAGCAAGCCCTTGGCTTCTTAAATAAAAATAATAGTAATGTGTTGCTTCATGAATCATATCTGGTTTGAGATTGCCATAACGGACCTTAGCGATGTAATAGAATACTAAGGCAAGATCCTAATAGGGTAAACTTTCGGATTGGGAAGGTGTACGCTGTAACAGGGGCCAAGTATGTGTGGCCTTACCAACTCGGAAAAACTCTCGATACGATCACCACCTGTAATTACCCAAAGAGGCAGTCAAGCTGTCTGGTTGTGATCTCTCTAATACAGAAAATGCCTGTTGTTCCTCCACCCATAACAAAAAAACGCCTTCTTAATCTACACACAATGTTCAGACTCACCAGACAACCACTCTGGTTGGCCTCAAGAGCTGTCGTCTATGCCACTAGGCAGCCAATTGCCAGACAACTAGCTGCCAGAACACCATCTGCATTCAACAAGACAACACTCAGATTCCAATCATCCAGTGCAGTCAACAAGGCCAACAGCGTTTCAGAGGAGGTGAAGCAGCGTTTGTCCTCAGAACAACCAGCACCTACCCTCTATGACTACAACGCCATCAAGCAGCTAGTCACCAATCCAGACCCTTCAAAGATCCTCGTCGACGTGCGTGAGCCAGAAGAGTTTGCCGATTACGCCATCCCTACAGCTATCAACATCCCATACAAATCTACACCAGGTGCCCTGGATCTCTCCCCTGAAGAATTCGAGGATGTGTTCAAGTTTGAAAAACCAGGAAAGGATAAGGAGCTCATTTTCTACTGCTTGGCCGGTGTGAGATCGACTGCTGCTGCTGATTTGGCCCAGATCTTTGGATACGAGAAGTTGGGTAACTACAAAGGCAGCATGGAGGACTGGTTGGCCCACGAGGGCAAGGTTGAATGAGCCTGAAACGATTTTTAGTGAATTACAATGTGTATTTTGATATTTGTGTGTGATATATAAACTCATCTTTACATAATTGTAGTCGCGTATTGTGCATTGTATTATTCATGTGAATCCCCTTTTCAATCAATCTCTTGGCTTGTTAAACTCCAGCTGTTTGAACTCTCTACCCAGTCTTCTCTTTCTCTTTCTCTCAATAACCTTCTCTCTCTGTGACGCCTTCATGCTGTCAAACTTGTGCTTCTGGATAATCTTTCTCTGTTCAGACTTCTTCAAATAGAACTTAGAACCAGTATTTCCCTCGTTAATCTTCTTCTTGTATTCAGCAAGAACCTTATGTTGTAACTCCTTGTTTTTCAATGAATCCAATCTGGATTTCAGTGAAGTCTTCTCGTATTCCAAATCTTGAATCTCACGCTCTCTCATTCCACGTCTGACTTTATCATTCTTCAAGATAGAGTCAATCTCTTGAATCTCATCCTGTCTATATTCATCCAAAAAGGCATAATCCTTTCTCACTCTTTCAGCATTTGCTTTACCAAAAGCTGCGTCAAATCTGATATCAGTGTACAGCGAACTCTGCTTCTTATTCTCTAGGCCTGGAATCTGGCGAATTCGACTGACTCGCTTCTTCGACGATGTCTCCTTTGGTGCGTGTTTACTTTTCTTCTTACCTGATGTGTCCTCCTCAGCCTCTGAATCCTCCTCCTCATCAAAGAAACCTTCGCTCTCATCTCCACTATCGCCTTCTGGCTCCACCTCTTTGTACTTTATACTCTTTATGCCTGATATCTTATTGGATGGTTTGGACTTCTGCTCCAGCTTGTCTAGCTTTGATTGTGCACTTTTAAGAGATCCAAAAGAAAGTGTCTCAATCTCATCATCACTTCCGGAGTCAGAATGGTTCTGTGCGAGGTATTTGGCGACATCATCGTCGTCATCATAGAACCTTGGTTTGAGGTGTTTCTTTCCCATCCTTGAAAGTGCAGTTAGAGGACGATTTGAATGTGTATTTGAGTAGTGAAGTGATAAGTTTGCGGTTATTAACGTGATGAGGTAGATTAAATTTTTTTCTTCGGATTGATTTCAACCGATCTATAACCACTCAACCTAGATCCAATGTACACTTAACAACAGATACTACAAAGAGACAACCTATATACACGTTATATTCATAAATAAATCTATCTAAGACTCAATACTCTCCTTGATCTGCAACTGTCTGGAATGTCTGTCAAAAAACTCGCTCAGTTCACCGAAACCGAGCTTCGTAGGATCAGCCTCCAGGGTCTTCTTGTCCTTATACGTCACTTTCACTATAGGTGCGCTCTTAGAAGTCGCGTTCAGCACCTCGGAGTCGATGGAGCAGGAACCTCTGAGGGCTGGTGGGATGGCACTTAGAAACAAACGGGCAGATTTAGCTGTGGGTTAATGGGTCAGTATTGGGAGCACACAGTGGGGGTAATCAAGGTAGGACATACCTTCTTTGGCCATAGGGTTAAACTTAATAACCACTTTGGCAAAGTACTTGGTGATCATTGTGTAGTATCTATGTGGTTTTGACTACTAGTCTGCTTGACGATCTTTTGGTTGGGAATTTTTTGGAAAGGCCAACCTTCACTATTGGTGTCTGGGTGTGTTGATGTTAATATCATCATTAGTGATCTGCCCCAATCCCGTGATTTGTTGCAGAGATTGGGCATATTGTCCATTAAAAAATGCCATGTGTCATAATTTTCCTTAATGTTTGATGCTATAGAATCTAATAATTGTTCCATTGCTACTTAATTGCAGCCTGTGTCTCAAAGACTTGGACATGAGGATACTTCTTTGGATCAGTAACTGTTCTCTTATAAGCTTCAGGACTGCGATCCAACAGTTCATCCATCTCCAGATCTGACAGCACATTATCATTTACCTTATATCCACTTCTGAATTTGTCATCTTCCAACAGCATCCTCAACTCTTCCGCCAAGTTACTGTCTTTCTCGACCTTCTTCTCGAATCCCATCACGGTCTCATTCTTCATCAATTTGTGTAAACTTTCGAATCTTCCCAACTCAATAACCAATTTCTCCAACTTTCTCTTAGAATCTGCCTTAGCCAAAATCACCTCCTCCACAGTATTACTCAAAACCAATCTGTAGACACCAACTGGCTTCTTCTGACCAATTCTATGCACACGGTCCATTGCTTGTAGATCAACTTGTGGATTCCAATCGGAGTCAAAGATGATGACGCTATCAGCACTGGTCAAATTAATACCAAGCCCACCAGATCTTGTCGACAGGAGAAACACTTTCCTATTGGGATCAGAGTTAAAAGCATTAATCTCCACTTCTCTATCCACCTGGGCAGTCGAACCATCAAAACGAGAATGTCCTATACGCTCGAGACCCAAATAATCCTGAATCAAATCCAGCATCTTGGTAAACTGTGAAAAAATCAACACCTTGTGTCCCTTATCGAACAACCCTTTTAACAATTGGTCCAGAATAGACATCTTTCCGGAGCATTCCAAAAGTCTAGTTTTGTCGATTGCTTGATCATCTTCCCATGGATAGTAGAAAAGATATGGAGAGTCACAGATCAATCGCAGTTGCATCATCAAATTCTGAAGAGCCTTAGTGGTCACCCATCTGTTTATAACTTCCCATATTTGAGTCAACTCCTTATCTGCCTTAGTGAACCTGCTGGCAGCGACTGCCGCAGCTGCTGCACTCTGTGATCTAAGATAATCTGTATGTGGTGATTCTTCTTCATCTGATGTCACTTCTATGTACTCTGTGTTGAGGCTCCTGTGTAGGAATTGGTCTATCTGACGTTGACTGAACTTCAAGTGTGGATTCACTGCAAAATGTTCTAGAAACGCAAATTTCAGAACCGACTGTTTTAAAGAATTGAATAATGCATTCTTGTAAAGTTCTTGTTGTGTTTTACTCAGAGTCCCGTATACAATAAACTCTTTTTTCAATGGAAGGTTGAGCATTACATCTTTCTTTAGTCTTCTCAGCAAAAATGGTTTCAAAATCGTATGCAAGTTATTAACCAAACTCTCTTGAATCTGGGAATTAATAAGCTGTTTGGTATGTTCATCTTGTACCTTGTCAGACAACGAAGTCAAACTGCTAAAGTCAAACCACTTCTGAAACATCTCCAGATCATGGAAAATGTCAGGGAGGATGAAGTTAAGTAGTGACCATAATTCATTCAGATTATTCTGCAATGGCGTACCTGTCAACAGCAGTCTGTTACTGGTGTTCAACCTTTTCAAAGTCTTAATCAATTTGCAATTGATATTCTTCAAACGGTGACCCTCATCAACAATCAAAAACTTCCAGCTGATATCGCTCAGGTATTCAAAGTCTCTCAACACAGTCTCATATGAAGTGACAACAACAGCCAAACCTTCACCTCGTTTCTTAAAGTACTTCTTTCTCAAGTCATGTCTATCATCTTTGAGGCCAATGTATCCCAAGACAGGAACTGAAGGCGCAAATCTCTCAAACTCCTTCACCCAGTTACCCACAGTTGAAAGTGGTGCAGTGACCAAGAAAGGTCCCTTGATCCCCTTTTCATAAAGGAAGGCAAGCATGGCAATTGATTCAATGGTCTTACCTAGACCCATTTCATCCGCAAGAATCCCATTCAGACCATTCTCATACAAAGATATGAGCCACTCAGTACCTTCTAATTGATATTCTCTCATCTTTGCTCCTGTTAATAGTGCTGGTTGTTTGATGGTTGATGCGGGTTCTGTAGTCTTCTGTGTGAGCTCCTTCTTCTCTTCCTTTTTAAAAAAAGAGGTGATAGACTTCTTGCCCTTAGCTGATCTGGCCTTCTTAATTGTCTTTATATCATCTTGTGTCTCTCTTTCTCTCTTCTTTGCCAAACTGCTCTTGAGTAATGTGTCACTGATGATGTTGGAGAAGAGTTGTGATTGTTTCACCAGATTCTGCAATCTCTCCAGTTTGAAGTCATCACTCAGCTGCTCAAAGTCTTGAAGCTCGGCATGTGGAAGCTCTTTGCCCTCTTCTTGCTTTATAAGTTCATCCAAGATGAAATCTTCGTCTTCTACTGTCATTTGACCACAGCTGTTGGGCTTCAAATTGACCTCCACGCAAACGCGTAGAGGGTTTTATTTTTCGCGTTTTGAATGTAGATCTCAGACCGGATAGGATTTCAACAGTATAGTTCAGCACTAACTCTTTTTAGGAAGAAGAAAAAAAAACCAAAAATCAAAACAAAAACAAGATAAAAGTCACCAAGAAGAACAACAACACCAACCAGCTCCTTGAAGCAGTATTTTGATTTTCTCATTGGGCACACATAAAAAGTCCCCAAAATGTCAACACCCCAAGCAGTCAAAGAGGATCCAGTCAAGGAGGCCCAAAGTCCTGCTCCAACCACGGAGAATGGCGACACACCAGTTCCAGATGCTCCAACTACCCCTGCTGCTGAGACGGTGGACTACGCTGCCGAGTCTCTCAAGATCGAAGAAAAAGCCAGAGCTTATCTGGCCAAACAAACTAAACCAATCATTGTGCCACAATTTGCCGCTTGGTTTGACCTTGAAAAGGTGCACGAAATCGAAAAGAGATCGCTGCCAGAGTTCTTCAACAACAACTCTCGTTTCAAGACCGAAAAGATCTATAAGGATATCAGGGACTTCATGATCAATACGTTCAGATTAAACCCAGTTGAATACCTCACTGTCACAGCAACTAGAAGAAACATTGCTGCCGATGTCGCGTCGATAATACGTGTACACGCATTCTTGGAACAATGGGGTTTGATCAACTATCAGATTGATCCAAAGACCAAACCGTCTCTGCTGGGACCACAGTACACTGGTCACTTCCAAATAATACTTGATACTCCTGAAGGTTTGAAGCCATTCATTCCACAAGATGCAATAGTTGTTAAACCGCCATCAACCACCGAACCAAGCACTACCAACGACACAACATCAAGTGGGACCAACGAATCTCAACAATCAGTCATTGCTGATATTCCCCTAAACCTTGAGCTCAGACGCAACGTGTATGACTCCACCTCCGATGCGCTTGCCCTTAATGAACAAGAACGTCTACAATCGACACTAAACAACAAGACATTCACATGCAGTGTCACTGGTAATGATTCTACCAATGTCAGATATCACAACTTGAAGGCTAAGAACTCAATCAGCTCACGTGCATTCAAGGAAGGTCAATTTGGCTCCAACTTCACAAGTTCTGACTTTGTGAAGTTGGAAAATCTCCAAAACCATGGTGATGCTGCTCCATGGACTGATCAAGAGGTCCTTCTTCTATTGGAAGGTGTTGAATTGTACGAAGATGATTGGGATAAAACTGCTCATCACATTGGTTCTCGTACCAAACACCAAGCCATTGCCAAATTCATCCAATTGCCTATTGAAGACAAGTACTTGTCAACGTACCTCAAATCCACCACTGCCGTGAGCGTTGCTCCTCCAAACACATCAAATCTGGAAAAGAACTCCACCAACGCTGCTGTGCTCGAAACAATCAAGTTTTTGATCAAGAATGTTGACCCGGAGCTAGCCTCTAAGAATTTTCTGGAGCATGACGCTGAAGTTCAAAAGGCAATCAAGTACACGGTTGGCTCCATCATTGGGCAAAGCGATATTTCAAAAAACACGGCCAAGTCTATTGGCTCAGATTTGCTGAATCAACTGGTTGATTTAGAGGTGGGTAAAGTTGATCTCAAGTTACAAAAACTTGCTATTTTGGAGAAGCAGTTGAACCAAGAACGTGTTGAGCTGTCTGCACAACGCAAAGATTTAATCCTGGATCGCTTAACCTTGAAGAAGCAAACTATCAATGTGCGCCAGAAGCTAATCGAGGCCACTAATGCTGACAATCCAGAAGATGGTGCCAAGTTGGCAGATGAAGCTGTTGAAATAGCCAAGAAGGCACCAAGAGTTGCCGTTATTGCCAATCCAATGGGTACAAACGAGGAAGATGTCAATGATGATGAGGAGGAGGGGAAGGAGGATGAGAAAGTGGAAGTTCCTCCTGTGAGTGTAGAGACACCAGACACATATCAATTCTGGAGCCTCTGAGTTGTATAATCAAAAAAAGAAAAGAAGATGTGTTATAAATGATCACATTTGGTAATATATCACATAGGTGTGAGTAGTTTCAATTGCACTGATTACCTCTATAGTACTTTCTTCAACTTTAGAAGGGGTGACCCATTGGAACAATCCTCGGTTCTCCTCATCAGTGTGTGTCTCAATTCCGACCACCAATCCAGGCACACACAGAGCGCGCGAATCGAAAGTTGTGTCGACACGAAAACTGAAAAGTAGTTCGTTATCTTCAAAAACGTAAACAGAGCCACAAGCCAATTTGATCTTGAAAAACCGCAGCAGGCTTTTGATCAAATGTCGGCATTGATGTACACAGCTTCAGTTCTAGCTACTTTCCTGGTGCTCGTATGTGACTACACCAGCGCGTTTTTGTGTGTGAAGTTGTGAAGTTGTACTAACAAAGTCAAGGTCTACTCAGCGGTATATTTGTTCTCCCACACTCCACGCCCAATCGATCCATCTGAGGAGACATTCATCACAACTCTCCCTGACAACTCAGATGTGGATCTCGAACCGCAGCCGCTTCCCAAAAAGAATGCACCACAGTCTGTTGATGGAATCAAACTCAGCGTCGTGGTTCCATGTTATAATGAAACTAAGCGTCTCAAGGTCATGCTTGATGAGGCTATTGATTATTTGAGAAAGACATATGCCAACTCATGGGAGATTGTTATCGTTGATGATGGCTCTAAAGACGGCACAGCAGAGTACGCGTTAGAGTTGGCCAACAAGAAGTTCAAACTTGAGCCGTCACAGTTGAGAGTGGTGAAACTTGTTAAAAACAGAGGCAAGGGAGGCGCTGTCACTCATGGCATCCAGTTCATCAGAGGTGAATATGGCATCTTTGCTGATGCAGATGGTGCCTCAAAGTTCAGTGATGTGAGTAAACTTTTGGAATCCATTGAGGGTAAGAACAATGAACCAGGAGTGGCAATTGGTTCAAGAGCACACATGGTGCAATCAGATGCAGTGGTTAAGCGTTCATTCATTAGAAACTTCTTGATGTATGGCCTACATACATTGGTTTACATCTTCGGTATCAGAACAATCAAGGACACACAGTGTGGATTCAAGCTATTCAACCGTCAAGCCATTGCACAAATCTTCCCATATTTGCACACAGAAGGTTGGATTTTCGATGTCGAGATCTTGATCATTGCAATTAGAAAAGGTATTGAAGTTAGAGAGGTCCCAATCTCATGGCATGAGGTTGATGGGTCCAAGGTTGACTTGGCCAGGGACAGCATCAACATGGCTATTGATTTGGTTGTTACTAGACTGGCGTACATTTTGGGTATTTATAGAGACAGTTAAGTAGTATTACTGGTTTGCATTAATAGAGGTGAAGAAAGCTTTAATACAGAATTGTATAGACCGAACTGGATGAGCCTCTTGATTGGTTTTTCATTATTCCAGTTTTCTATTCAGCACACGGGCATTATCCATCAACGTCTCAGACATATCCTCAAATGTGAAACTATCCTTTGACAAGTTGTCAAATGCAGAGATAAGCTTAGGCATATCAATTTCCAACTCCACTTCAAGTTGTTCAGTATTCTCCAATTGTGTACTTCTTCTTATCTTGGAAGTTTGCTTCACCTTGGTCAAGTCAAACCTTGTTGAGGTCTTTTCATGAATGATTGAAGTTCTCTGCTTGTGTCTCTCAACCTCTGGAGTCTTGTTTTCGAATCTGACTGGGTTTTCATTGGAAACAATTTCCAGGGCAATACTTAATCTGTAGTCAAACTTTAGGTCCCCAGTATGTACAAAAAGGGAGTCAATTTTCTTCTTTTCAATGTTTTCAATAACTCTGTTTGTCTTCTTGTCATAAGATATTCTTACATTTTTAGGGATTTCATTCTTGGCAGTTTCTCTAAACTGTTTATCAACCTGATCAGTAATCATAGTCTTGAAATTCTTAGGTCCACGCTTCACCAAGTCTGTTAAAGTTTTCGATATCTGTTGAAATGCACCTTCTTCCAACCCAGATTTGAAGTGACAATCATTGACAGCGTAGTCCTTGTCCAAAATGCACTCATTAACCACAGGCAGGTGGATTCGTCTATCTGTTCTCTTGTCCCAAATCTGTCCAAATCTCACCTCTAGTTCCAGGAACCTGCGCTGTTCAGGCGGGACACTGCTGATATGCGAGTAAAGCCAGTTCGAAATACGTCTTGTCAAATCATTGTATGGCTTCACGTCATTGATGGAACGCGAACGACTGGTATTAGAGTCCAAATCCCCACCACTAGAAAAATCACGGTTTCTAGAATTTCTCCACTTTGAAGCCCAGATTGGTGGTTTAGAGTACCTCTTTGGTTTTGAAGACTTGGATGATGATGAGGGCTTTGTTACCGGGGACTCTTTCGTGGTGGTAGCAGTAGTAGCAGTAAGAACAACTTCCGCCACCATTGCTGGTTTAGGCAAAGTCTTCTTTGTCAAAACGGGGCTATTCGCTTCTGAGTCATGTGACATACGCCTGGCTATGCTCGGTGTCTCCTTGCCGTCAATGTCCACGTCCGTGTCGTTGGTTAAGGATGTGATGCTGCTGCGTTCCTTGATAGTGTTTGCAGACGGTGTCCGGTGTGTTGATATCGTCTTTGAGGGAAGGACAGGTGACGCCATTGTATTCTGTGTCTGCAGCGGACTGGACGACTTGATGACGCTTGAGTTCATGGTGCTGTCGTTGCTGTTTTGACTATTGTTGTCATCGTCATTGTTGACTAGAAGGTTGATGGATGAGACACGTTTCACTTGAGGTGGATGGGCTCGTGTTGTTGTTGTTGTTGTTGTTGTTGAATCTTCAGGCTGTGACGTACTGCCCTTCTGATTGTTGGAAAGAAGCGACTGGAGGTCCATGATGGATATGCTGGTCCAAGAGGTGTTTTAGTTGTTGATGTTTCCAAAACTGAATTTTTTTGTACTTTCGCGAAAGATAGGCAGCTACGCGCAGTAAAAATGCATCAGTCAATTTAAACAAATTAGTACACAGACATCTTGTCCAAAGTATTGGTGGAGAATAACATCAAGTCATCAAAAAATCGAAGTGAAGTTCGTAATCATAAAAGGGTCTATTTGTATGGGGCTGGTGAGGACACTCTGAGGCCAGTGACCGGGTTCACAATCTCCAGCACCTTCTTGACCCTAGGAGTAACCACTCTTGGACTGGCATTCTCAGCACTTGGAGTCTGTTGTTGCTGTCTCGATTTTGGAGTGGCTCCCTTGGACACCGGAGAAGTGTTACTCAACGTTGGGGACTGTGGAGTGTACGTTGTCGTGGTGTATGGGTTGAATCTATGGTGTGTAAAATTGTTGTTGTTATTGTTGTTGTTGATGTTGATATTGATGTTGTTGTTGTTGTGGCGTATTTGGTACAGATAGGACTCCTGGATCTCTGGACAAAACTCCAGGTCGTCCTCGATATCGAAACCTTTGGATGCGTTGAAACGTGCCCTGCTTGAGTACAGAGAGTTGAAGTTCAACGTTGGGGAAACAACACCATCGCTGCCGGTTGGTCTGCTGTTGGTATTGCCAAAGAATCCACCTGCTGGCGAGGAGTTTGACAAGTTCAGGTTGTTATAATGGCCGTTGAGGATGGCATTAGGACCAAGGGGAGAGTTGGTAGTGCCAACGTCGAAACCACCACTACCACCGTTAGTGATTACTGAGCCAGCAGTGCTTGAAGGTGTTGGCTGTTGTTGTTGATGTTGCTGTTGCTGTAGTGAGGGCTGTGATCTTTGATAGAAACTCATTGTCTCGATATCTGAAAGTAATGTGTGCTCTGTTGGTGTGCTGGTTGTTTTGGTTTGTTTTCGATTTTTTTTTTTTTGGCTGTTGCCAGGGAAAAGAAAAGTGGCAAGACCCCACTGCCACCCTCGGAAATCCATATTTCGGAGGGTCGGGTCTATAGTCCACCTCTCTGAACAAGTTTCGATTCGTTCCTCACTCATATCTGACAATATCTAATCTTCAGTTCATTTCATTATCTCATTCATTATACTATTTAAGCCTAATTTCTATATGTTTTACTCTGTAGTCTACTCATCTGATTCCCAAGGTATCGACAGGTGGCAACCTCACTCTTTCAACACCATCAGCATCTGTTGTTGCTGCTGTTGTTGTTGTTGCTACCGCTGCTGTCGCTGCTCTTCTCCCTGCATTAAGCAAACTTTCAATCTTCAACTTGGGCAAACTGACATTCTCTTGGTCCTGTTGTTGTTTTTGTTGTTGTTGCCGTGCTTGGTAATTACAACTGGTACTTCTTAGCGAGGATACCTCCGGTGTAGAGAGTAGTGCAGTCGAGGTGTAGCCTAGAGAGCTCCCCAGCCATGACTTCTTATGGTCAACATGACTGAAAGTGGATCCAGTTGGTGTAGATCCGTCAAATGTGGAACTGAGTGGCGTGTTTGCAGCTGAAAGAGAACCAAAGCTTGAGTTGTAAGGGGAAATCAAACCCATGGCACCCCCATACAGTGCATCTCTATTAATTGAGTCTCGAGGCTGTTGCTGAAATTGTGAAACGAGTGGTGGGAATGAGGGCAGGTTTGTGTTATGTGACTGTTGTTGCTGTTGTTGTGGTGGTTGCTGTTGCTGATTTAATTGGAAACTCGGCGACATTGGGGTGAGTGTGAAGTGACTTGTTGAATCAGAGGAAGAGTGTGGTGTAAGGGCGGTGTATGGAGTGTCGTTGTATACTGACTGTTTCTGCTTAGACGGCAGCGCGAGTGGTCTAGGTCTATGTTTTGGTTTGAACTGTGATGGGTGTGCCAATGTTGGTGCAGCCGAGGATGTTTCGGGAGATGAACCAGGGTCTGAAGTGATGGTGGTCACAGTGGCAAGGACCGCAGATGATGAGTCCTGCTCGTGGGCATGGACTGTCTGCTTGTGTTGTCTGAGGTTGTCCAAACGGGAGAACTTGCGACTGCAATGGAGGCACTCAAACGGCCGCTCACCAGTGTGTTTACGAATGTGTCTCGCGAGGTGTTCAGAGCGTGTGAAGGTCATCTGACACTCTGGGTACCCTGTGCACTGGAACGTGCGACCTTTGGTCTTCTTGCGGGATGGCGTGGCGATTTTGGCTGAGCTCATAACAAAGTGGATATGTGTTTTGGTGTTTGCGTACGTGTGTAGTAATCGCGTTTCGTCTTTTGTTTGTATTATCCGAGGAAAGAACTATCGCAGTTTTAAAAGACAGGAGATGGAAGAATCTGTTCACACCACCAGTCTGGATAAGAACTGATGTTGGACTTGTGTAAGTTAGGAAACAAGAAGGGGGGAATCTAGTCTTGTTTTTAAGAAAATCGATGATCGCCTTTTTTTTTTTTTTACCTTTTTTTTTTGTTTTTAATTACCTTTCCTCCTGTAAGGGGCGCACGATCCGTGATCACCGGCAAACAAGATTTAGCACCAGCTTCGGACAAGTTCGTCAAAGTCCCCTCTGGAAAAGGGACCTTTTTCTTTTTTTTCTTAAGATGCTCGGCCGATAATCTTCAAAGGAAAGGGAGGTCGCTCTAGATAACTCAATCTTTCGACAGTTATACTGCCCCTCCACTTAATACCTCCCACAGTTGTGGTTCCAGTGGCCAGTTGATGAGGGACTGATGAGGGACTGATGAGGTAGGTCCTGCCACCAGAGAGCAACCACCTCAACCAAAACCGAACCTTGCGTAAATGGGCATCCCCTTGCGCCAGCATGCAGCCAGATCCAGTTTCCGATGCGTAAAAATACGTCAGTGGAACTATTCCGGCAAGGCGTGGAACGATTTTTTGGGAGGCCCTCTCTGTGTTACTTAGGCCATATGGTCACCACTTTAAATTACTTCAGCCATCTTCATCATCATCCATTAACAGTCTCATCGGCACGACACAGGGTCCCACTCCCGCCTCCATCTCCTCATATTTGAGGAGTAATCGAGTGCGGGGCTGACTGCGCACTGCCGTGTGGCACTGTTCCGGAAGTTTACAAAACTGTCTCAAACAAACGAACAAACAAGCAAAACACTCTCTTTGGTTTATAGCTAGCTGTACTCTCAAATTTTTTGACGGCACCTTTGATCAGTGAAACGGGGTTTACGCATCTGGAGTGTTGACGTATCTGTTTTATGTTTTACATTCTACAACCCTTCTGGTGCTTGGATGCAGTGATCACCTGCTCACGTATAAGAACATCATTTCATTGAATCTCTCAACCTTCAGTTGTGGATATGTATCGGGACTTCGGTGGCGAGGGGGTGGTCTTTCAAGTGGTAATACCTGGAAATCGTAACCCCTCCTTGTAGGCGCTAAGCTCTGTGATCGATGGTCCATGTAGGGCCTCCAGTTCAGATTTGACTAAAAAAAGCCATATCCCAGCTCCTGTCAGGGCTGCATACAGTGGTTGATCTTCAACATGAAAAATCAGTTACACGAGGTCTGCTGTGATTGTAACAAATAAGGGAGGACGCTGAGTCACATATACATCAGGATAGTATCCTTCATTGTATACGACTTACCGAGCATGATGCGACTGGACTGGTTGTACTGTGGTTGTTGACGGCATCAGGAGTCATGGCTGGGCTCTTCGGAATTCGGCTAATTATAAACACCCTCGGAAATCGATAGGAAGCTCATGCGGTGAAGCTAATTACACACACAAAACACGTGGTTGACTCTACATAGATGTTAGTGAGTCAACAATAGTTAAATGACCACTAGGTGGTTTAAATATGTCCGTAGTCTCCTGTAAGCGAGATGTCTAGGATCTATAGAAGGGACAAACGCTCACTTAAATTGTATGGCGGCAATACCTTCGGTATTCCCGAAAATAAGAACGTGGACAGCACACATGTATATGATATATTATCTAATATTTGTGTATATTAAGCCAATTCCGTTGAAAAATTCTTATAATATATGTTATATAATTATAGCTAATTTAATCTAA
This sequence comes from Barnettozyma vustinii, assembly GCA_030569515.1. NCBI lineage: Eukaryota > Fungi > Ascomycota > Saccharomycetes > Phaffomycetales > Phaffomycetaceae > Barnettozyma > Barnettozyma vustinii. The sequence continues at coordinate 55,635 of JAJMLD010000069.1, forward strand.
TTTATAGATAACTGATCAAGAGCTTGATCTCAATTAGAGATCAAAATATATTATAAGTACTGCATATTGCAATATATTATACCAATTTACACCGGATCAACTGCACATGCAGTTTGATGAGTACGTCCTGCGATCAACTGATCCACAAGTCTCTGATATGATTATTGAGCTTTCGTCTATGTCAATGTCTACATGATTCTAGTGAGCGATTGAACAAAGCATGTAAACAGCAGACGTCATATTTTCTAGTCACGGGGTGGAACCTAGCACTTATGCGTCTAGGAGTTAATGAAGTTGGCTCGTTTGTTTCTATTTTGTGGAGTTGCTTGAGTCATTTCTGAGTGCTTCTCTCTCCATAACATTAGTATGAACATTCATGTAACGCATTTCATTACTTTCTTGAATCTTGATTTTTATAGTGCAAGGGTAGCTCGGTACTGTTTTATCATTGCAGATATTCTGCATAAAGTACTGCGATACTATAGATTGCATATATCATCTACTATAACAATCTACTTTGTGGTGATCATAAGACCTTAAAACTTGCTCAAAACTCGATGTTTACACCTTAATGTGTTTCTAGGGAAATAGGACTCAACAAATTGAGGTACAGCCATCTCGTATACTAGCCCCCTTATCGAGAAGTACATACTCGAGGTCGGCAATCGAAAGAAGTAAAATTCCACCTTAAGTTGCAGTGATATCTTTACCTCAGGAACCCAAATGCAAGCTTCTGAAGTTCATTCTTAATACTAGCAAGGCCCTAGTGATTATTGAAGAGGTGTTTTTGAATGCTAACAAGTTCAGTATGTGACGGTGCTTATTCACCTGGTGTAATTCAAGAACAGTATGAGGGCCACTGGGACTTAAACAAGCAACAACAAAAACTGAGTTACGACTCACGAGTAGCTAGCATGCAAGTTTCGAACAGATACCAATTTTGTATCACTCAGGGTTAGAATAGGTGACAAGGTATCGCTTCGAGCCTTCTAGAGAAAATTCATGATGTGGCAAGGCTGGAATTAATCCACATGACGTCATGTATTCTAGACTCAGATGTGAGACAACTGCTTATCTCTGATGATTTCGATTTCACATCTCTCTTCAGAAGCAGCCATGTCCTGTCTGTTTGATTGTGTGTTAGAGAGATGTCCAGCAACTGGTGTGTGGTGAGCCCAAACAACGGTAGTGATGAATACGCTCTTATGATTTCCTCTTTTGGCGACGCCATTACGATGTCCCACACGACTCGGCTGCCATCATCCGTGATTCGTGATGCTTTGTTTGTTTGTTCCCTCGGCTAGTTGTACCCGTAACACTATCACCGCACGGCTGCACAGGCGAAACGACAGCGATTCCGCCTATCACGGGCGGAGAGCTTAGGCAGAGCACCTGCCTAGAACAGGTGGGGGTTTCCCTCTACACCCAAATGGGGAAATTTTCGCGCAATCAGAAAATCAGAAAAAAAGATGACCATTTTGGCACAAAAACTGATTTAAAAGGCAGCAAAATCTCGCCTTTCTGATCTTTCTCTCTGTTTTGCTTCCTCAATATAACACTTTTAATCAAATGAAAGCTACTGTCTGTGGTGCTGCTGGTGGTATTGGCCAGCCTCTATCCCTTCTTTTGAAATTGTCCCCTCTTATCGATGAGCTCGCCCTTTTTGATGTCGTGAACGCCCCTGGTGTTGGCGCTGACTTGAGCCATATTGATTCGGATGCCAAGGTCCAGGCATTTTTGCCAGAGGATGATGGCTTGCAAAAGGCATTGACTGGATCTGACTTGGTTGTCATTCCAGCTGGTGTCCCAAGAAAACCTGGCATGACTAGAGATGATTTGTTTGCTATCAATGCAGGTATTGTCAGAGATTTGGCCCAAGGTGTTGCATCGTTTGCTCCAAATGCCTTTGTTTTGATTATTTCTAACCCTGTCAACTCTACTGTTCCAATATTTGCTGAAGTGCTGAAGAAGAATGGTGTTTTTGATGCTAGAAAGTTGTTTGGTGTCACCACATTGGATTTGGTTAGAGCGAACACTTTTATCTCCCAACTTGACTCCTCTAACTCTGTCAAGCCTTCCAAGCTAAATGTTCCTGTGATTGGCGGTCACTCTGGCGAAACTATTGTCCCATTGTTTTCCATTGGTGCACCAGAGTTCTACAATACATTGTCCCAAGAGCAGAAGGATGCATTGATCCACCGAGTTCAATTTGGTGGTGACGAGGTTGTCCAAGCCAAGAAGGGCCTGGGTTCCGCTACCCTATCAATGGCCTACTCTGGGTTCAAGTTGTCTGAGCAGTTGATCAAAGCTGCCAGTGGATTGGAAACCTCCCTTTACGAGTCTAGTTTTGTCTTTTTGGATGAATCCATTGCTGGTGCCAAGGAGGTTAAGGACGCTACTGGGGGTAAAGTTAGCTTTATCTCTTTGCCGGTCAAGTTAGGTCCAAGAGGTATCGAAGAGATTGATGCATCTATTCTATCCAAAATCACTGACCATGAGAAGGAGTTGCTCTCAGTGTCACTAAATACATTGACTGGAAACATTGCTAAAGGTGTTGGTTTCATCAGAGGTGATGCAGCTCAGCTATAGAGACACAATTTTGGTCTTGTTTCCAACTTTCACGACGGTTATGATTTTATTTGGTTTGTTCTTCTTTTAATACCTTTGGTTTTTACTGGCGCTAATGATAGAGAAATGTGTATTACGTATGTTTACTATCTTGCATTCTTACATTACACGGTTTGTTGATACATTTAATGAGATGTAGAGACAGGTAATTGCACAATAACTTTTGTCTAAATTGTTGCAGTTGGTTTGGGTATCATCGTTCATCGAGGAATCTAAACTTTTGTGTCTTAGGAGCCAAAATGGAGCAATGACAATTAAAGTAAAAGCAGCTACCACCTAATGCATTAAAAGAATCCAACCAAATAAGTTTCATTTATTTATTTGGCTCAAAAACCCCCAATTATATATGTTACAACAAAATTTATTATTGGAAACACAATCAGATGTAACCGATCTTGTTGGCAATGTCCAAAGCATCGTGGTCAGCAGTCAATCTAACATAAGCCTTCTTGGTACCATTTGGTCTGATCAAAGTGTTGACCTTTAGGACATCAACCTCGTATAGCTCCTTAACGGCTTGCTTGATTTGGTGCTTGTTGGCCTTCAAGTCAACTTGGAAAACCAAAGTGTTACCATCCTCAACCTTCTTCATGGCAGTCTCTGAGATGATTGGTTGGACAACAATCTTGTAGTTGTCTAGTCTGTTGTAGTGTGGGACGGACTTTCTGGCGTATTTTGGAGCTCTGGCCAACTTCAAAGTCTTTGGAAGACGGAAAGTGGTAGAGGTTCTGACCTTCAAGACCTTTTGGGAGTTGGTACCCTTAACGACAGCTTTCTTAGCGTTGGTAGCTTTGGCTAGAGTTGTTGTTAGTAAAGTGTTCAGTATTGGACTACTGAGAGAGCAGCAGAATCAAGGGTGTCTGTGAGCAGTACTCCAATATGAGCAACTGCTTTTGTGTAAATGAATAGATGAATAGGCCAATGAATGAACGAATGAATAAATGAGTGAAGAGATGTGGTTAAGATTCAATGAATGAATTACAAACAAGTTCACTTTATCGACTTGGATGGGCTCAAACCGAAACTAAGGTGCTGTTTCCATGTTATAGAAGATGACTGAGTGAAATGTGTTGATTCATTGATCAAGATGGTGTGTGATGTCGTGTCTTTATTACAAATGCTTGAGTATGGTGTCGGACAAAGGCATGGTGTGGTTCTTGGGGAATTCTGTACTGATTGAAACGTATTCAAAAGGGATCTGACGTATTGAAGGTACCCTCTCTGATGGAGTGCTGTCTCTCTCATGGGTGCTGTGACTTACTGGATGGAGCCATTTTTGATGTCTTTGAATGTAACCTCTAAAAGGAAGACTCTTACAAAAGTTGTAATTTTGATGTGAAAAAAAAACTTGAGTTCTCCAAAGAGTCCTTGCGCAAGAGTTGCGCAAAAGGGCGTAAATATGTCGAAAGGCAAAGCTTCTGGCGAAAAGTTAGAAGGCCTTTCGCGAATAATTCGGAAATCAACTGGTTGGTGCACGACCTTTTCAACATTTTCAGATGACTATACACCCAAACACCAATGTATAAGGGCTGGGGAAAAGTCACATGACTACCATAGGGCAAAAGGCGTACTGAGGTGCAGCATACGTAGATCAAAAACACAAGTGTTGTCATGGTGGATTAAGGGCCACATCTACTTTAAATTATATACAAGAGTAGGAAACAGTCCGGTATCCTTCCAGCAAGCTCGCAAAAGCAATCATAAACGACGGACACTTGGAGATCTGGTACCACCAAACTTTAGTTTAGTATTGTCACTCAACCTAGTAATCTTTCCTCTAATATCAGAACCTTCCTTACCCTTCAAAGCATCAAAGAAAGCTTCTCTACCTTTACCAAAGTTCTTAATGACCAGTTGCAGGTTCTGATCTAGATACCCACGCTCTTTCATCAATGAAAACATCTTAGCACTAGTTTGGAAACTGGCCTCGTACTCACCTCTGGCAGATTTTCTGAAACCCAACTGACCAGTGGATAATGAAATCTTGACATTCTGAGGAAGTTGGTGATGATAAAGAACCTCTTCTGTGAATGTGATGTTTGGATTCTTCTTCTTGTAGTTCAAATCCTCTGTTGCAGCAGTGAGCGTCAAATGCGTGTTATTTTTGGTAAAATTACAGTATAGGGTGTAGTAGTGGATCTTACTGGTGATTCCAGAGAATGATGGTGATGAAGAGCCAGATGATTGGGGAATGTTCACGTTTCTAATCTCTCTTGAGCTGTCGGTGATGTTTATGGAGTTGAAGGATGGTGCTGTCTGTTTGAGTATGGAGGCTTGTGAAAAGGCTCTCACGGAGCTAGAATTCGCAAGAGACGTTACTCTTCTTGCTAATAGGCCGAACATGATGGGTCCTTGATTGGCAATGGAGGTGGATAAGTTCAACAGTCTGTTGGTTCAATCGATTCACCACTGGTGGTGAGGAAACTTTTCGATTTTTCGAAAAAGGCGATTCGAATTCCGGTTATGGACCCTCGTAAGTTTTGGGATTTTGGATCCATTTTTGAAAACACAAACATTGAACAACAAAACTATTTTTGAACTCAACGAATCAGCCCTCCCTGACACAGCCCTGATTCGACCAATCCCGGATTGGAGTCCTCACTGATATACTCTCACTCATAGACATACAGTCAGTCGCTTTGAAAGCTTTGAGAACGCTCGCCATTGAAGTGATCCAACCACAATCTTATCATGTCGTCTCAACAACTGAGTGAGTTCATCGCCAAGGATGCCACGTCGAACAAGACCAACATTACAAAGGAGATGCTAGTTAAGCAATACAAAAGGATTGGTAAAGGTGCCTTTGGAACTGTTACGCAAGCTAAAATGTTGGATGACAAGGAATGGATAGGTCCATTTGCAATAAAGAAGGTGCCAGCACAGACAGAGTACAAATCAAGAGAGCTTGAGATTTTACGAATGACAAACCACCCTAACATCATTGGATTAGAGTATTTTTTTACTCACAAGTCCGCAGAGGACGGTAAGATCTATCAGCATTTGGCCATGGAGTGTCTTCCAGAGACTCTTCAAGTTGAAATCGTTCACCATTACACCAACAAACTTGAATTGCCTTTGAAACATGTCAAACTTTACACTTACCAAATTGCGAGGGGCATGCTTTACCTCCATTCCTTGGGTATATGTCATCGTGATATCAAACCATCAAACATTTTGGTGGATCCTGCAACAGGTGTCTTAAAGATTTGTGACTTTGGTTCAGCAAAGAGATTAGAACCAAAGCAGCCTTCTGTGTCATACATTTGTTCAAGATTTTACAGGGCGCCTGAGTTAATTGTTGGTTGTCAATATTATTCGACTCAGATTGACATTTGGGGGCTTGGCTGTGTGATGGCTGAAATGTTGATTGGTAAGGCCATATTCCAAGGGAACGATCCTATTCTGCAATTGAGAGAAATTTCTAAATTATTGGGACCTCCAGACAAGAGATTTATTTTCAATTCCAATCCAAAGTATGATGGTCCGTTGTTTTCCAAACCATTGTTCAATGGCAGAACCTCTTCCAGGTTCCAGAAAGTGTTGGGTAGTGCTGGAGATGCTGGTGTCGATTTGCTGATGAAGGTTTTGGTTTATGAGCCACACTTGAGACTCAGTCCAAGAAGAATTTTAGCTCATGAGTTCTTTGACGACTTGAGAATGGACAACCAGTTTGTCCCAAGAGACTCTTCGGTACCTGTCCTGCTTCCTAAATTGTTCAACTTTAGTAATTTTGAGTTGGATGTGATTGGTGAGCTGAGAGATAGAATTGTTATATGACCCAAGAGATGAACCATCCTTCACTTCTAATTTGTTAATCTTTAATATAATACTACAGCCTTACTTTTTTTTCTTACATCAATATCCTTTGTAGTATATATCATAGAGCCAAAGAGTAGGAGTACTCATCTTCAATATTCTGAGCCACCCACAAGACGATGCAACTCAACATTATGCTCCCATTGCCAACAACGTTAGAAACACCCATTCCCAATGTCGGGAAAGTGTAATGCTTGATCAAGAACTTCAAAATCAACACGGCAATAGAGCCAGCAATACCACCGGCTAGCAGTGCGAAACCCAAGAAGAGAATCACCCTGGCTTGCCATGTAGTGGCGTCACTGCCACCAAACCCTGCACCACCACCCAATGCGTCATTCAACAGGTTATTCTTGTCGATAAGGTTAACAACAAGCATTCCGAGTGTAGAGCAGATGATTGGGATCCAATCAACAAAGGTGACGTGGACATCTGACGCATTGGCTGTCTTACTGTAAATGACGGCATCAAGGAAGGCCCAAATGCCAATAGCGTAAAGAGCACCGGAAACATAGACACCAGCCGATCTGAGGGCAGTGGAGTTAGGGAGCTTGAAGCCCTGAAAGCGGAAGAGTCTGTGTGAGTCCATTGTGGAGGGAATTCGAATGAGGTTGTTTGGCTTTAAAATCCCACCTTTATCGGATTTTAACGAAATATTAGTTAAAGCATTATATCATCAAGTAGGGTAATCGTCATGGGGAGCTCAGAGGCCTGCATAATGAAATCAATTCTCAAATTGGCAAATGGGAATAACTTTCCTATCGCTAAACTTAAGGAATCACTCGAATGTCTTCCTTTGGTGATTGACCTCCTTCCTTCCTTAACATCACCGTGATTGACAATTCATTCAAGAATGAGTACTCCAATCATCTCAATGTTTTGACTAATGCTTTTCTGTCACCACAACAGCCGCCAACCCCTGAAACCACTCAGGCATTGGAGAGTCTCCATTCAAATCGTTTAGAATACTTAAAAATGACCACTGATGCCACCTCAGACCTCAAGCGAGATCTTTCCTCATTCTTTAACAAAACAGAAGGAGGCGAAGAAATTAACCCAGAGCCCCAGTACTTCAACAAATTTCTAAACACAATGATACCTCCCGAGCACTGGGACAAAGTGAGAAACCTGCTGATTTTCCCTCTTACTATGAGTGTCGCATATTCCTATCCCCCCGCCAGGAGAGAGATCAGACAAAGGCTCTGGAGTTGTAGAAGAGGAGGACAGCAGTACACAAAATAAAGGAGAACCCGCAGGTTCTCCGCTGTATGTGAGTTCTGGATCTGTGAGCAAAAGATACAGAACCAATTATTACGAAGCACTTCCCCAGTTTCAGAAGGCTGACACAT
>JAJMLD010000070.1:0-62661 GCA_030569515.1 Barnettozyma vustinii
GGACAGTCAAACGTAAGTTAACTATCCATCTGCAGCTCCAAAACCTTAGTATATTGACGACTTGGATGATGATGAGATTTACAAACTTTCTGAAGAGGATGAGCTGATCTCTCAAGTGAGTTTAACTGATGGATTCATCATTCACCTCAGGTTACAAGTCTCTCGTGTCTTGTTTGGGGTTGAAGTTGAACCTGGATGACGGTACACTGAGAAAAATTGCTTTTGAGGTATTGGAGAGCTGATGATACGATAAAAATTCAAATGGTCAACGCCATTAGAGGATTATTACGCAGCTAAATACGGCTCTGCACCAAGTTATCAGATGAGCTGCATACTAATACTATAAAACAGAGTTGCTGTTGTGAATCGTATATTACAGTAGAATCCATACTAAGAGGTGGCCGAGAAGTTTAAATAGAGATGTGACCAATATCTAATCGTGCCATCTAGTGTGCAGCTAGCTGTTCATATGAAGCGGTTTATGTCGAATATTACTCAGTATAGTTGTTGAAGTTAGTCTTAATTTAGTATCAAAATTTCATATCATCTGGATGATGCTAGGACAACAGCTCGAGAGGACACAACACGATCATATGATGAAAGTTGAAATCTTGATGATTCATCAATTCTCAATTTGAGCCTAGCGCGTCTCAACCGGTATAATATCGCAGAACATGCTGCCTCTGATGTTCTCTCCCATAGAGTTGACAACCCTGCTATTTTGTCAACTCTCTTGCATTTGCCAGTTCTTGTATCCTCACTCAAGTTTAGGTAATTCTCATTAGGAGATTGTGACTCTTCACAAAGAGATAGCTATGGCTCAGTTCTAAGTTCTTCACCTCAGTATCGGGACTTTTGATGATTCAGATCAATCACTTTCAAGCCTATGCGTGGGTCTCTCTAGGCTTACTCAGATTCTGAGTCAACCGTGATCCTATAATCATTCTTTTTCTCTCGAACTCAAGTTCCTCGCAATATATCGCTTTCTGTCTGATATGGTGCTTGTTGAGGTTTATCGTGAGCTTCTTAAGGGAAGGACGGGTCTCAATGTGCGCTTGTTAACAACTACCTGCATGTTCATCGAGGACTAGGAGACGGTAACATTGGAGTCAATTATTGCGTCAACGTGGTTCAGTTTGAATGTCAATCTCGAATCATAGGCCTCTTCGAATTGATCGGATCTTCAGTAGTAAGTACGATGAGCCTACCCTTTGGGAAAAAAAAAAAACAAAAAAAAAACAACACATCGGGTACTCAGTTACCTGATTCGGCAATATTTCTTTTCCAGAGATTGTTTAACAAATTCTACTGAGACTTCATGTGCTGAAGAGCTTCTCAAGATGTCCCCTTTTGAGTCGCAGATAGACAAACTATTTTCATATGGAGGCTCAAAATTTACTATTAGATCCCTTGAAAAGCTGTTTGAACTATTAGAGGAGTACAGATGGGCTCGAAACACAAGGTATCAGAATGACCCGGCCATCTTTAAGGATCAAGTATGGAACAACTTCTCCAACAAATCAAGCGACCATTACACCCTTGGGATTGCTCTACTCCTTTCAATGATCATCTATGATGGCGGTGTTGGTATTCAATTCGAGAACTCTGAGAAGTTGCAGTCTTTTTTAGTCAGGTTGATTCAGATACACCAGAAAAGCACATCCAGTTTCAGAATGAAAGCTGCAATCGTCAAAACAATCACATCACTGATACTTAATTGTCAAGATCCTGTTACGACAGATGTTTTGTCTCCACTTTGGTCAATCCTTACCTGGAATGATGATATCTTTAAGGCTATTGATTCCAGAACCATTGACGAACTTGGGTTAAAGAAGCTCTATGATTCTCAAAATCAGAATCTGACTCAACTGAAAGGTAAACCAAAAGCAGTGATAGGAATTCTTACTAATTGTATCCCTGATTTATTGAAAGAGTTTATTCAGGTGCTAGATGCCACAACAGAAACCGTTCCCTACCTGACCCAGATCTTATACCTCTTCGCCACATTAGTGTCTCAACAGTCGTCAAGGAAGTTTATCAAGAAGCTTTTGGATTACCATCATATCATAGTTTCTGCTGAGATGAAGGCCATCGATGATCAAAACTATAACAATGCATTCGACACTTTGAAACTCTTCCTGAAGTTCCCAGTTAATGACTTCACTGGTGCTGTTCTCACTGACGAACAGATCAAATCTATCATGAATAAAAGGGTATCAAGGTTTCAAAGCATTCTTTACCAGAAGTTTCCTGACGGTAGGAAGTTTGAAAGTTTTCTTTTTGGGGATGAATCGATCTTTGATGACAGTCGTCTTATAGAGACACAATTGAAGAAGCAGAGCACAGATGACATCAAGGAAGTTCTAGAAGCGCTTCAAATACCTATAACACTGAAAAATAGTGCATTGGCTCCAATTCTGGTTCAGTTTCTTACCAAAACATTGACACCCTCTCAAATCCTTTCCAGAAGTCCTGTCCTTCCTAACATGGACACCATTCGCAACTCACTACATGGAAAGCCAAAGGGAAACAATCACTATTTTTCCATTGAAGATTGCATCATGAGGGAGTTCTTTCGTTATAGGGATTCCAGTTTTCAGAGCGTCAAAGATCATGTTGAGCGCACACTTCAACGTTTTGAGAAACGCAAGGGAAGCAACAAGATCCAAGGTAGCAGTAAGTACGCTGTGAGAGTTAACATTCAAGAACCACTTGCCGAGAGCTCATGGGATACGCATGCTTCTAGCTACAGTTTGACATGGGAAGGCAATATTCAGATTGAACTTAGTAACGCGCCCTCAAGTGATGTGGAGGCCTGGAATTCCATCAAAAAGTCTGATGTCATTGTTCTTGCTGAGATTCAGGAAAGAGAATCGAACTCCAATGATGACCTTAAGAGGATTGGTTTGAAAGATTTGAAAACTGCAACCGTGAATGCTGTGAAGTCCATGTCGGGGGATCCAAAATCAATTCAGAAGAGCAAGAACTTTGCTATTGATGTGAGGTTTGACAACGCTGAGTTCAGTTCAGACACGGCACAGAATTTCAAGAATTTCAATATTTTGATTAGATTACCAGAAAAGTTGATCAATTACCACTCCGATTTAACTTCAATCCAGAAAAAGGCCAATGAGCTGATTCTTCAAAATCTTCCCAAATGGTTTATTGAGGTCTTGGTTGATAAGCCAAGCGTTCAAAAGACGCAACTGCACAAGCTTCAGGGCGCAATAGAGGCGTCTGAACAGTCAGATCTGGAGACAACGACACCGCGTGAAGAGGAACCACCTGCAAAGAAAAGAAGAACAAGTAAGCACGTTGAACCTTCACCGTTCCAAAGAAGCTCCAAACTGGAAGGATCTGGATGCCCTGATGATACAAAATTGAACCTTTTGCAAATTAAATGTTTATCTGAGTCTAACCTGGAGGGACTGACCTTGATTAATGGAACTGCTGGAACAGGGAAGAAAATGTTGGCAGCACACATTTCACAGTCACTATTCAGAAACTATGGCTCCAAGACATTGATAATATCTAAAAACTCTTCTACACTTGTTGAGATCTTCAGTAACGTGGTCTCTCAGGAAAAAGATGCAGTGAACTTGAGTGATGAATGTGATGGAACTGTTTTGTGGGACAAAATCGCTGGATCCCTGGCTGCTCTCCTTGAAGAAGGTGACAATCTCTCAAAATCTTGCTGTGGTGATGAATTCCCTGTTTTTGATCTCGAGTCAGCTGAATTATTCTACCATCGTTTCCTTGTTCCAAAGTGGCTTTCATTTCTAGAGAAAGCTAAAATCACAAATGAGGCATCCCTTATCCTTAAAGATTATCCGTTTAGAAATGCACCAGGATTTGATGATGCTACCGCCAAAGTTTCAGAGATTGCCCCATTATTGAGACAGTTGTTGAGTAACTTCAAGGCTATAACGAAATGGTACACGAGTGCAATCGGCTACTCTATTATAAACCATCCACAACTCAACAGAAACGCAATGCTGAGCACAATTGCATCCGCTAAAGCCATTGTCGGAGTGACGTTGGATGCTCTTCTTGATGAAGTTTTCACTATTGGCTACGCACAGTTTGAGAACATCATTATTGCTGAAACATCTAATTTGTCATCCTATCAAGTTTTTAGGATAATGACAATGTTTAAGTCATGCAAGAGACTGATACTTTTTGGTGATCTTGATTTGTGCGCGCCATTTTCACTATTCAAGCAGTTGATGGCAAAAGACTGTCACAGAGTTGATTTGAGACAGGTGTACGGGAGAAGAAAAGAAATTGCATCATTAATCCACAATGTTGAATCAGTGGATACCATATCACCTGTATTCAATGCAGCTATTCTTAAACCTGCTCAGTTCGTCAAAGTGGATGCGCCTAGAATTGACAATGGTGCAATGCTCTCCCATAGTTTGGAGGAAGCTGAGTATCTCATTGAGTTTTACAGGTATCTTTTGTCAAGAGGCTATGAAGCTGAACAGGTTGCCATTGTTTCACCTTGTGAAGCCCAAGTTGCCTTAATGAAAGAGATTGGCCAGTCCAAGATCAACCCGGAATCAAAGCCATACATTTCAACAATACGCGATGTTGCTGAAGAGAAAGAAATTGTGATCTGCTCCTTTGTAACAGACGGCAGAGGGTATTTTGATAGAGGTGAACTGCACATGCTAACATCAGTGGCTAAATTAGGTCTCTATATGTTCGGATCTCCTAAACTAATCCAATTGCTTGAAACAGTTTCAGAAGGTTTTGAGTCGTTGGTGAAGGATGGTACTGACTTACAGATTGTACCTGGTGAAACTGTTGGTGGCTCTGCTGAAAGAAAAACTGGTCAGCCAATGAATGCTGTCCGTATCTTGAATATGGGACAATTATCCAAGTACACCGACTCAACAAGTCAATAAACAGTGGAATTTGGATGGGTATAGTTCATAAAGAATCGAACTGTGTATATTTCCGACCTATATTATGTAATCAAACCTCGGAATTGACTTACTTCATGGTTTTTCAACGATTTTTTTCTATGGAAGAGCCAACGTTGGAAACATTTGAAGGGAGTCCGCAACATGTCCTTTTCTGGATTACTCTCGAGGGTTTTGAGACCTGTGAACTGTACTGCTGCTAGATCATTTACTACCTCTTTACCGTCTGCGAGCAAAAAGTCTATTTTAAAGATTCAAGCAAGAGAACGCAAAGAGATCAACCAACTCAGACAAAGATACATCCGTGAAAAGAACTCCAATGTCGATCCAGTGCTTGGTCTCCCAGAGAATCCTTTTCTGCAAAGACTTGAAGCGGAGGTGAATGAACCAAATGTTTTGGGAAGATCTTACGAGATCGATCAAGTTGACAGATTGTTGTATGGTGCCCGTGAAGCTTCGATCAAAGACAAACACGCTGCTGAGCAAGTGAACGAGACTAGTGAAGCCCAGAGGGAAGCCGTTTACAGAATCTTGAACATGAAGAATAGAAGCCAGACTGAGAAATTGGCTTTGAAGATCAAACTGGCAAAAGAAGAGTTCCAGAGAGTTGAAGGTGATACTGGTTCCAGTGAAGTCCAAGCTGCCATTGCAACTGTCAGAATTCACGAACTGTACAAACACGTCCAGGATAACAAGAAGGACTTGCAGAACACTAGGCTATTGAGAATGTTGGTGCAGAAGAGGCAGAGAATCCTTAGATATCTGAAGAGAGACAATGCAGAGAGATACTACTGGGCCATCAACAAACTTGGTTTGACTGATCATGTTATCCACATGGAATTCAATATGGACAGAAGATACATGCAGAAGTTCAAGATGTTTGGTGACAGAATCTTGGTCCAGGAGTCCCAGACCGTTTTGGAGGAGGAGCGTAAGCAGAGACGTAAGGAGAAGAAGATTCTAAAGAACAAGTCTGTGAGTGAACTAAGAGCCATGAAGAGAGCTTTGGAAAGCACAGCTGTTTAGGGTTGTAAATAAAGATCGTCTTGTATATATTTATCCACATGCATCCAACCAGCTATTATGATACTTATAAACCGATGTCATGAAATTTCATTAAAGTGCTATAACTAACCTAAAAACTCCTTAATTGGCCCACCAACATGCTGCAGATCGAGTAAAAAGGTATCATGACCGTACATGCTGATATCCTCGCCAAGCTCAACAAGTCTGATGTTGGAACCATCACCGCCAAAGTACTTAATGTTACCTTCTTGTAACTTTGTAGCAATCTCCTCTTGTTGCCAATGCGGGAAGAGAATATCTGATTTTACACCAATAACAAGGACTTTCTTGTCAGCAATTGGCTTCAAACCTTGTAGTAGATCCAATTGTGATTCCTCCATAGTTTCAGAACGTCTCTGTATAGGCTCATCTGGTCGAGAAGCAACAGGACAGACCTCAGTAGGACTGATGCGGCGGAATCCTTCCTGATCGATAATCTTTTGTGTCAAGGAACGCTTCAACTTCGCTGTTTCTCTGTTCTTGGCCCCAAGATCAAAGAGGTCCATTGCCTTTGAGATATAGAGCAACGAGTTTGGGTCATACTCCAAGGAGAACTTGTTACCCTGGTGACTTAGATACGTTTCAACAAGGAAGTCAGGACACAAGGCTGGCGATTGATCGGGATTTGCACGCTCTCTACCAAAACGAATTTCCCACTCTGGACCTGATCTATAGGTGACAGTTGCAATTTCTCTAGAGAGCTTCATACCAACGTGTGGCGGGACAGAATCGTAATAGAAGCCACGCTTCCAGTTTGGATCTGACATCAACACCTGTCTCTGAGTGTAACGCATTGCGATTGAATATGGATGGGATCTGGCACAGCCAGAGATGGAAACCACTTTGTTGACCTTATCTGGGAACTCTTGGGCATATGCGAGAGACTGCATTCCGCCCATCGATGAACCAACACTGGCATATAATTTAGAAACACCGAACTCTTCCCTGATTAGTCTTTCTTGTGCTCTTACCATATCGTTCAACGACAAGATTGGAAATGTTGTGGCATAACGTTCACCACTCAGAGGATCAACAGATGATGGACCAGAAGAGCCATAGCAACCACCAATCACATTAGTGCAGATTATGAAATATTTGTTTGTGTCCAATGGTGCCCCTGGGCCAATGAACTTCTCCCACCAACCAGGCTTAGTGTTCTCATGTTGTGATTTGGCGTGTGATGAGGCAGACAAACCAGTGTGGAGAAGGATAACATTGGACTTATCGGAATTCAACTCACCCCAGTGTTCATATGCTATCTCAAACTCAGGAAGTGCATCACCGTAATCTAAGAAGAGAGGTTCTTCACTCTTGAACAGATTGAAACCAGATTGGATTCTAGCGTATACTGGCTCGGGCAGTTCATTGGTTTTGATTGAAGGGTCCAACGAGAGCAGGTCAGTCTTCTTGTCAAGCTGATCCAAACAAGGAAACTTCAGCGCAACAGGGATACGATCAACTGGTTCTGCACAGGCAGCAGCAGTAACGGACCTCTTCACTTTCGAGGTGGAAATTGTTCGAAGGTTTAGACACCTACTGGAGGCTCTTGTGATGTGTGATCTGAGCATTAACAGTGTGTCAAAGAGGTAGAAACTAATGCAAAAACTCGCTCTCTGGAAAACGCACACCACTTGGCAGAGATTCCAGGACTTGAGATGACCATCATGAGATAAAAAACGATCAATTCTGCCTTGCTTGAACAGATAGAAGCTGTGAGTATAAGGACAAATCACGTGCGATGATGTCTTCTCCCTTTAAAAAAATATGCTTCCGACCAAAAAAGTTCAATCAATTCCGACCTTATTCGCGAAAACACCGATATATATATGTAGCTCATCATCAACGATCAACAAGTGGTAGCTTCTCCTAACTATCTTCAGCAATCACAAATACCTCACAAAATCATACAAAAAGGATGCTTAACTGGAAGCTGGTGGACGTGGTATGCACTGTGAAAGATGTGCTTTTCCGGAATGGGCAGAACACATACTTTGTTTACCCAGTTATCCTTGTTTTCGGCACTGCTCTAGCACTCACTATCCCTCGAGACCTCTTCAACAATCTCAAGACCCTATATCTTTTGAATGACAGAAATATATGGAACAGATTATTTGCAAATAAGGGTGACCTTGTGTTCATTGTGCTATTTTTTTTGATTCTGCTGAACAAACTACTGGAGTTCACAGTGGCAAAC
Source organism: Barnettozyma vustinii (assembly GCA_030569515.1). Lineage (NCBI taxonomy): Eukaryota > Fungi > Ascomycota > Saccharomycetes > Phaffomycetales > Phaffomycetaceae > Barnettozyma > Barnettozyma vustinii. Next base: position 8,188 of record JAJMLD010000070.1, read on the forward strand.
AAGTACCAATCTGTGCAGGATTCAATTGATCAAGAAGAGACTGAGGAAGGAAGTACAAAATCCACGGCAAGGAAGGTTGCATTCACAATAAGAGGTGGTATACTTCGATTCTTATCAATCCAAACCGTTTTGGTACTACTACTAGCATTCAGGGGATTCATTCTGAGATTAACCAGCACTGATAAGGACAATTTGACCGGGTTCAGGATCTCAGGTCACTTCATTTTTCTAACAACGGCTGGCCTTTGTACTGTTATGGAGTTCGGACATTCCCTCAGTGATACTCAGTTGTTTGCCAATGTAAGGATGGAGCCCTTCAGCTACAAACTCCAAGCTATTTTCCACCTGTTCGCATTCACCATGATAGCTACGATTTTGACTGTTATAATATGGCTAATCTGTCTCTTGGTAACCGCTGTATTTTACCATACTTTTGCTGAAAAGGTTATAGGGTTGATGTTTGGAATGATACCATCAACGGTGACTTACTTTGGACTGGTTCCTAGATTCACAGTCATCGCATGATGATACTTTTAATGATTAATGAGATAGTGACACATGAGTAATATGAGATGAGCTGTATTGCAGAGGAAAGCAAGTGATTACAGATCTATGTGAATAGTTTCAGTTATTGAGGAGAATATCATTGCCCACAGAATTCCCATTGTGGTACATAGATGCATCCATCAAATGTTTAGACCTCAAAAGCCCTCAAAAATTATGTGGTAAAACGATAACCATAGACTTTTACCTTAGCACTGGCAGTTAGAGTCCCGACTCACGAATTTGTAGATATTAACTTTCCATTCTAGACATTTCGCCCTAGTTTTTCAAGGTTACCTGTTCAAGCAAAGTTAAGTACTGTCAGAAAAAAAATACACACGAGATAAAAACAAAACAAAAACATCTCTCTTTTCTACAAATCAGCCAACTGCTTAGTTGTCATTATCATCAGACCAACTACTGCTCAATTCACTAGAAAATTAAAGCAATGGTGTTCCACCTAAACAGAGCGGTGTCTCACTTCGTTTCAAGGCGCTACTTCTACCTTATCTACCCCAGCATTCTCATAACCGGGCTAGCCATACGTGCCTTTCTACTGGACGAGGAATCCGTTACATATGCCCGAAAGAACTGGATTGCGGTATCATCAGGAAACCAAATCAACCAGATTTTTGCATATAAGGGAAATGAGGTGTTCCTTGCTCTCTTTTGTTCCCTTTTCATCTGTCGTTGTATCCTAGTGTGGGACGAGACTGAGAAACACCATCCGACCAGCACAACCCTCCAATCTTTACAACGCAACAAGTTATTATTCCTTCATACATTCAAGTCGTTTGCCGTGAGATACCTGATCAAGATCTATTTTCTGGACTACATTTTCACTGTTATCGATAAAATCTTCTTTGACTCTGGTGGCCGTTGTCTGATTGACAATGTCCTTGCCAACACTTTAGCCAACTATTCTAAATCCTATGAAGAGTGTCTGGGATATAACGGAACATGGGTAAGAGTGAAGGACGGATTCTGTCTCCTGACGCCAAAACAGTTTGCTGAAGGAGTCAGATCTGCAAATGTTTGCAGACTGTATGGGAAATGGAGTGGTGGGTTTGATGTTAGTGGACACATCTGCTTCCTAATGACTCTGAGCCTTCTTATCTTCAATGAGTTAAGACTTCTGCATAAGTTTGGACAAAACAGTGTTTTGACATTCGCTGAAAAGGAAGATCAAGTTGAGGTTCTCTCTGATGACTGGACAAGTGTGACTCTTGTGAATTTCTTCAAGTGGTTAAACATAGTGGCATTAGCTCTATGGGCATATTTATTACTCATCACAGCAATATTTTATCACACAACCAATGAGAAACTCATGGGTTTACTTTTTGGTATCATTTGTCCCTTTGTTCTGTACGTGATTATTCCCAACACCCCTATACTCAATAGGATCTTGTACAATGACTCCTGATACTACACAGCTATTTGACTATAGATTAGATACTATTATTTCAGAGTGAAATGCTATATATCACATCCTGTAATCTTTTTGGAAAAGTTATAATCGGACCTCTCAACACATTATTTATTCTAGCCTTCTCCGTATCAGTGAACCCACGTTCTATATGCGCGGATTCAACAGTTTCAAGGCTTAAATTGAACACAACAGGGGTCCAAACTTGATCAGGAATTTTCAGGTCAAATTTGAGAACCTCTAACGGTATGTCTTTTTCCAAATTCAGGATGTTTTTAGGCATCGTCTCTTTCATAGCATCAATTATCTGATGCTTCAAGGCAACTTTGTTCAAAATGCCTCTCACCTCTTTTAGGAAATCAACCAAGTAGAAATCACTCAAATTGTCAAATTTTGTACTCGCTATCTTTCTGATCTGGATAAAGTTTGGAACAGTGTGTCTGTAGATGTCCCATTTACCGTTCTTGGTGTTCTTCCGTAGGATGATGTAATGCGGAGTTTCAAATGTTAAGTTTGAACCGTTAAATATCTCAATACGTACACCAAGAAGATCAGATATTTGAGACGTTGAGTTGGGTTTCCTGACAGGGAAAGTAGTGATGCCAAACATTCTATAGATGTTCTCTAACAGAACATTCTCTGATTTCTTAATTAATGAAAGCTGCTGGTTATATTGGTATTGATGCCCCTCATCAGAATTCATTTTGGCTGAATCAGTATCTTCTAGGAAATACTTGGCAATAGATCTGTCAAAGTACTCGTGCGTTACAGGGTTAGGTATTAGATTTGCATGGCTTTGATCAGTTTTCCTCTTCTTGGATGAAGGCCGGTCTTCAGGGGATGGAAGTGAAACATTCTTATTTGTATTGGAGTTCTTAGTCCTTAGCAAGCTCTTTAATTGATCTAATGATGTTCCTAGTGGGTCCTTTATCTTGCCTTTCTCTATCTCCTTGAGTAGGTCTGCCTTCTTTCTCTCAAGTTGAGTGGCTGGGATTATTAGTTTAGCACTGATGTTGAAAAAACCTCAGAGGGACTTACTCTCATATTCTAAGGATGCAATATCCTGTTCGAAGTCCTCAGCTGTTGGCATTATTAACAGCGAAGGTACCCCTGTAGAAGGAAGGTTACGATGTGGTTTTCCTCCAGGTAAACAAACCGGTGGTGTGTGGATGTAATCTTGTAACCATAGAAACCAATCTACAGAAAGAACAACCAAGTTGAAAGACTCTCTTTTTTAACCCTCAGATGTTCTCAAGGGCTTTAGCCAGGTTAAGCATGCACAAACTAACAGCGTACTTGACTTTAGTATAGTACTGTCTGGTCTCAACGATGTACATTGCTGCCTGAGCAACTTGCTCAGCCTTGATAGAATAACCCACCACCCAGGATACACTAGTCTCATAACAGAGAGTGGCCAAAATGTTACTGAGCACTGTGGAGAACGTTTGGTCTTGACCCAAAACGTTTCGGTTACCCACAAGGGCACCTGGTTGGAGAATCAGTGTATGGTCAAAGTCTAGGGCAACCAGTTCTTGCTCAATGCTGTACTTGATCCTGAAGTAGGGGAAAATAGTTCTCAACAAGATGTTGTTGAAGCTTGAAACGAGAACAAACATCTTCCCATCCAGCTCATCTTTACACACTTTGGCAATCTCTAATGTAAGCCTCCTGTCAACGGCAACCTGACCAGTGTACGATTTCGCAGCACCTCTTGTGGTACCCATTGCACTGAAGACCACATCAAATTGCTGAGACCGGGAGGACAGCAGCTGAGGCCAATTGTGTGAATCTGCTTCTACAATCAACACGACCTTATCATAGTCTCTGAACATGTCTGTGTGACGTCTGGATAGAACTGTTATATTTCTGACATACTTTGATCTTTGTGCCTCCCGTATGAAATGTGAACCAACCAAACCTGTACCCCCTAGAATCAGAAAGTCAAAGGACAATGTACCTTTGGGCGGAATCACTTGGTGTTCTTTCAATGATGCCATAAAGAACCGAGCGATATTTTAATGTTTAATGCTAAATGTTTTACGTTATCGTTATATTTTTTTCTGAAGGGGTGGGGTTTCTATGTGACATGCTCCACTGTTTGTGGTTGACAAATGTGGATGACACAAAAAGTCCCTGCAGAAGGAAAAAGGGAGGACTATAAGTGAATTAAAAATGGAGCACCCTTGTACAATTTACGTGTCTCCTTTTTCCTCAGCATTAATCAAAAAGTACAGCCATACAGATATTCAAATCGCTATCTTTTCACCACTAATGTCCCCACAAACTGAAATCATCAACGAGCCAAACCCAATTGAGACGACTAATCATACTCGAGAACCCACTCCAGATCATGATGAGGTGTCAGCTCCTCCTGAGAATATTGTCGTCTTTGGAGCCACAGGTTTAGTCGGTTCTCGTATCGTGAAGGCTCTCTCCAGAAGTATCAAGGCACACCAAACCATCCATATATTTTCCAGGGACATCTACAGACATGATCGTCCTCAGATTTTTGTTAAGTATTGTGATGCTGGTTCCTGGATTGATGAATTGCAGAAACTTAATAATGTCACTACAGTATATTGTGCCTTAGGTGCCAACAGGTTGCACAGATTCTGGGACTTCAACACTTACGAAGACTTTTACAGGGTAAATCACAATATGTTCTTCCAGGTTGCTACTAGTGCTAAGAATATCGGTGCTTCAACCTTTGTTATGATCAGTGGTTTTGATGCAGGCTACATTGTCCCAAAACTTTACCGCAGGAAGACCATTGCAAGAGTCTCCATCGAAAGAGACATCACCAATTTGGGCTTCAAGAACTTGATCATTATGAGACCAGGCCCTTTGGCTGGTATCAGAGAGAAGAGGGCCAGTCTCAAAATGTTCTCTTTGTGGAGTTGTATTGAAGGTGTTGCATACCTTGCTGCTAGCCCATTGTTGTTTATGAACCCTTTAACCCCAGGCTTGACTGCGAACTTTGGAACCAGTGTCGGCAAGGCAGCTGTTCAAACCGCAACTAAGGTGTCTGAGTTGCCACCTATCACCACTGTTGGTCATTTCGGTATTGTCAACGGCGCTTGGGAGTATAACAAGGGCATTTATGCTGCTGCCTACAAGAAGATGGTTGAGATAAGTGCTATGAGTATTCCGGAAACTGCTACGAAAGATGAAGCAGAGGCTATCTTGGACAACTTCAGTAAGGACATCACTTATCTAGTCCAGTTAATCTTAGGTGAAAAATTCAGTATTGATGGGAAATCTTTGGTTCAGGCGATGTGATTAATGATAGGGTCCTAAAGATTGTTGTTAGTCTTTATGGCGATCTTGTACCTTCTCTAAAAGGTTGGAATCTACTTCAAGGTGGGCCCAGTACTGCTAAGATGGAATTATCTATCCGTGATGTCCTCGATAACCGCTTCTAGTGTAGCTAGCCTCCAGAAAGGAGTATGATTTTTGATCATTGATCAAATCAGTATAAACTGCTGTCCGGTCTGTTAGTTGAATGTGCTTATACTTATCTTTTCTATTGCTTGATAGTCAGTCTAGATGTTAGTGATGGGATTGGGGAAGCCACAGTTACAGATTGGACACAGCTCCTTTTCTCAGGTGATAGGTTGATGATCACTCCTCTTCCTTCTTAATTCATTCAGTAACTTAACTATAAAATCATGACAAAAATAGGCAAAAGTCCATTGGGAAATTTGGGCTCAATCGTAAAAACAATAAGGGACTTAGGGATAAGCAAACAATAAAGAAAACACACACATAAGCTGAAATCAATATCTGGCTGGTGATCTGTCTCTGTTGTAAGATCTCTCACCACCATAGTCCTCTCTGGATCTGTAGTTGTCACCACCTCTGCGATCATCAAAGTCGCGACGAGGAGGACGGTCATAACTACGGTCACCACCACGGTCGCCACCATAGCCACCACGGCCACCTCTGAAGCCACCTCTACCACCGAAACCTCTGTCGCCACCATAGCCTCTGTCGCCACCGTAACCTCTGTCGAAACCACCACGGCCACCTCTGAAGCCACCTCTACCACCGAAGCCTCTGTCGCTGTAACCTCTATCGAAGCCACCACGACCACCAAAACCACCACGACCACGTCTAGAGGAACCTCTCAAAGGTGGTGGGTTTGGATCTCTTTCAACAGTGATTGGAGAACCGTTAACTTCAGCGCCGTTCAACTCAACAGCGGCCTTCTCAAGCTCATCTTCGGTGGCGAAGTCGATGACACCAGTACCATCATTCTCTCTTTGAAAGACGTTGGTGTAAGTGGCCTGGAAGCCCTTGTCAGCGACAACGTCCTTCAACGTTTGCCAGGTCGCACCTTCTGGGATGTCACGGACAAGCAATCTGAATCTCTTTTGTTGGATCTTAGAAAACTCAAGTTCAATTTCACTGTCCAAGAATGGCTTGCGGTGCAATTGGTCGATAGCGGCGCGGGCACTTTCTGGTTGAGTGAACTCAACGAAGCCATAGCCTTGGTTGATGATAATGTTGGCGATTTCACCCATTGGGGAGAAGAAGTCTCTCAACTCATCTTCCTTGGTGTCAAATGGCAATGGTCTGACAAACAGTCTGACGTCGGATAGTTGGGGCTGTTCAGAATCCATTTTGGGGTTGAATGTTATGCTGTCGTTGTCGTTGGGAGAGATACCACGTTTAGAAATGTGAAGGCAAATTTTCGTGTCGCGCTTGGAGTTACCCGGCAAAATTATCGGATCTCGTGATTATGTAACAAGAACTTGAAGATTCACAGGGCTACGCAACCAAGATCAGCAACAGCCATTTGCTTTTCAAGTGAGACCTTTTCCATAGAGTGGCGGCCAAGAAGCGGTAGATCAAAAGCCATGTTACGTTCAGCTTCCTCGTGGCAGAAGGCCTCTATGAGACGCTTTGCGTCCAGCTACAATCAAGCAAAGGCGCTCAGGAGGTATGCTGTGGGCTCCACAATCCATGGGTTTGAAATCAAGCGAGTTCTTCCAGTGCCTGAGATGGCGTTCACAGCAGTTGACTTGGTTCACAACAGAACAGGTGCTGCTCATCTGCATGTTGATAGAGATGATCCAAACAGTGTTTTCTCTATCGGGTTTAAAACCAATCCACCTGATAAGACAGGGGTACCGCACATCTTGGAACACACCACACTATGTGGATCTTACAAGTATCCTGTGAGAGACCCATTCTTCAAGATGCTCAACAGATCTCTGTCTAATTTCATGAATGCTATGACTGGCCATGACTATACTTTCTTCCCATTCTCAACTACCAATGCAAAGGACTTTGAGAACTTGAGATCTGTCTATCTAGACTCGGTTTTCAACCCAATCTTGAAAGAGGAGGATTTTTACCAAGAGGGGTGGAGATTAGAAAACACCAAGACTGAAGACAAGAATTCTCCACTGGCATTCAAGGGTGTTGTTTACAATGAGATGAAGGGTCAGCTATCAAACTCTTCGTATTTATTCTGGATTAAGTTTCAAGAATCCATATACCCTAGTCTGAACAACTCTGGTGGTGATCCTACCAAAATGACTAATCTATCATATGAGGACCTCATTTCTTTCCATTCTGAGAACTACCACCCTTCAAATGCAAAGACTTATACATATGGCTCTCTGCCTTTGAGTGAAACCCTAGATCTTCTGAATAAGGAGTATGCTGGTTTTGGCAAGAGAGGCTCCCAGAACATTGTGAAGCAGCCTATCGAACTCACCGAATCCAACACCGTAACCATTAAGGGCCCTTTTGACCCTATGCTACCACCAAACAAGCAATTGAAGGCATCTCTGACATGGATTGTTGGTTCGCCAGAGGATGTTTATGAAACCTTCTGTCTGAAGCTGTTGGCCAACTTGTTGACAGATGGCCACTCGTCTCCTCTATACCAGGCATTGATTGAAAGCGGTTTGGGTGATGATTTTACTGTGAACTCAGGTATTGAGTCCCAAACGGCAGCAAATTTCTTCAGCGTTGGTCTACAAGGTCTACAGTCGCTAGAGCAGCTGGAAAAAGTTGTCCAAGACGTCCTTGTTAAGTACTCCAAGAGCGGGTTCGAAGACTCTAAGATTGAGGCCATTATTCAACAGCTGGAAATTGGGAAGAAAGACCATAAAGCAGACTTTGGGATGAGCTTGCTTTATAGCATCTTACCTGGGTGGGTTAACAAAGTTGATACATTTGACGTCTTGGCTTGGGATGATATCATCACCCAGTTCAAAGAGGAATACGCCAAGGGACAACTATTTGAAAACCTGATCAAGAAGCACTTTTTGGATCAGCCTGTCTTCAAGTTTATCATGGAGCCAAGTGAGACTTTTGAGCAAGATGTCAAGAACGAGGAAGTCAAGAGACTACACTCTCTGACTGAATTTCTGGATGAATCGGATAGAGAAGTTATCGTTGAGCGTGGACTACACTTGGCCAAACAACAATCTGAGGTTGAGGATTTAAGTTCATTGCCAAGTTTGAAGGTGTCTGATATCAGCCGTTCCGGCGTTAACAGACCTGTGTCGTTCTCTACGTCATCAACTGGATCCCAAATCCAAAGAAGAATTACAGATACAAATGGTTTGACATATATGCGTGCAGCTCGCTCTGTGAATGTTCCATATGAATTGTATCCTTTCTTGTCCTTGTTCACTGACTGCTTGACCAATTTAGGTACCACTAGTCAATCTATGGCTGAAATCGAGGACTTCATTAAATTGAAAACAGGAGGTTTGTCTTCCACTATCAGCGTACACTCCTCTCCTATTGACTTAACACCAATAATCAGTTTTGATTTTGGTGGTATTGCATTGAACAAGAATGTTGAACACATCTACCAGATTTGGAAGGATCTGCTGTTGAATACCAACTTTGACAATAAGGAGAAGCTAGCAACATTAATCAGACTTCTTTCCTCTAACAACATTGGAAGCCTTGCTGAGAGCGGTCATGTGCATGCCAGAAACTATGCAGGTGCCGGTATCTCGCAAGCACGAGCCATCTCTGAATCTATCAATGGCATCGATCAGTTGCAAATGTTGAACAAGTTCTCACAGTGGATTGAGAATGAATCAGACTTCGACGAAAAGATCATTGCGCCATTGAAGCAATTGAAGGAGATTTTGATCAATTCAACAGATATGCGCTTCTCCTTAATATCTGATGAGGCTTCAGTGATCGAAAATGAGAAACATATCAACGCATTGCTGTCCAACCTGCCATCTCAAGCCATCGATGGATCTTCCTATATGTCATCCTTTTATCCAATCAAGGAAAATACCAACTCCATTGTCAAGGTCCCCTTCCAAGTCAGTTATGCATCTTCAGTATATGAGGGTGTTCCGTATACTCACGAAGATGGTGCCAAACTTCAAGTTTTGTCCAACTTGTTGACATATAAGCATCTACACAAAGAGATCCGCGAGAAAGGAGGTGCTTATGGAGGTGGCGCCACATACAGTGGTCTGGATGGGTTGTTCAGTTTCTACTCTTATAGAGATCCAAACTCTTTCAAGAGTCTCAATACTTTTGCACAATCTGGTGAATTCGCTTTGGAGCACGAATGGACAGAGACAGATTTACAAGAAGCTAAGTTGACCATTTTCCAAGGCATTGACGCTCCTATCAGCATTAGATCTGAAGGTCAAAGCCTTTTCAAGTCAGGTGTCACTGATGAGATGAGACAGACCAGAAGACAACAACTGTTGGATGTTGATATCCAGGATGTGAGAGATGCTGCAGAGAAGTATTTGGTTGGGAAGCGCTCAAGTGTCGCTGTTTTGACCGATTCAGATCCAGAGAACAGTGCAGATTGGGATACTGTGAACTTATCTACTCAAGTTGAGTAGTAGGACCCTCAATTAACGTTTGTAAATAGATGTACATTACCTTTATTGATTCAAGATAGTATCTTCTCAAAGTAGAAATATGCCAGATCAGTACTTTCTTGCTATTTTTGGGAAATTTGAGTCTTCGCGAAAAACTCCAGAGAAAAACGCGTCGATTTTGTCTTTTTCTTCAAAAAGAACAATTGTCAAAATCACTTCTGACAGGTTGAACCTCTTGATCTGCCGTTGAAACCTCAATTCACATCAGCACAATGAGATTCACTGCACTTTGCCTGTTTTTGTTTTCCCTTATTGTCTCTGTGAGAGCTCTCCACTTTGAGGTGGAGGCTGTTGAGGAGTCGAGACCACCTACCTGTATACGTGATTTCGTCACTGAGGGTCAACTTGTTGTGGTCAACATCCATTCCTCTGGTCATAGTGGTGATGGACAGGTATTGAACTTTTTCATCCGTGATACTGTTGGGAACGAGTACAGAAGAACTAAGGATTTTTCTGGTGAAGTGAGGGTCGCATTCACCGCTCATGCTTCAGCCGCTTTCGATATCTGTTTCCAGAATACTGTCCAGCAAAGAGGTCGTAAACTAACCAGAGATATTGAAGTTGATATTGAGTCTGGCTCTGCAGCAAGGGACTGGAACTCTATCCAAGCAGCTGAGAAGTTGAGGCCAGTTGAAGTTGAACTAAGAAAAGTGGAGGAGTTGACCGACGAGATTCTAACTGAGTTGGAGTACTTGAAGGCCAGAGAAGAGAGATTGAGAGACACCAATGAGTCTACAAACAGAAGAGTCAGAAACTTCTCGGTTTTGATCATTTTTGCATTGGTTGGTTTGGGATGCTGGCAAGTTGCCTACTTGCGTAACTACTTCAAGTCTAAGCATATCATTTGAAGAGCTATGTACATTATCTAATTTAAACAGGTGTTAATCTGCTTCTAATCTGTGTAACTTACCCATGATATATGCTAAATCTGCAATCGTCATATTTACAGAGGTTCCTTCAGTTGCCAGTGCAATCATGTCAAGGAGCAAGACATTAGAGATCCCAACTTTGGCAATCTCATTGATCTCTTGAAGTTTCGTGAGATCAATCGTTGTTGTAGATCCCTTCAACTTAAGTTCAGATAGAATCAAGTTCCATGCTTCCAATACTATCTGTTTATTGTTTCGAAACAGAATCAAATGGTAAGAAACGGTCATCAACTTGTCAAAGTCAATGACATCAGTTCCCTCAATAACAAGCTTTAAACTATCAAGACGTTTGTTTCCCACAATAAATACACTGGGTATCTTTAAGTCCTTGAAGTATTGGGGCAAGTCTCCTGTGTTCATATCATGTTCGATTGAATAATTCGCAAGTGCCTCTAGAATCTCTTCTTCGATGGCGCTGGTCATTTGACTAGGTTTGGTGAACTCCTCTAGCGTCCTTTTGGTGATGTAATTCCTTGGTGGCTTTCGCTGTTAGTTCTATGATCAGTTGATTCATGTACTCTGATACTCACCATTCTGACCTAATTAGCAGTTACATGTAAGATACATGCTCCACAAAACTCCATGCAATACGTCATGATGGGAGTGTGGTCTATTGGAAACAGACCTCGGATATCGTGTAGCCAACTGGTCGGAATTTGAACACCGGGTAATCCAAAGAAAGACAACTAAACTGAAAAACAGCACTTTAGTGAAGGGCAAACCAGATTTGTACTAAAGTAACAGCATTCCTTACTGTTTTTTTGAGCACATTCAGCAGTTTGGACACACTCTAATCACAGCCAATCTACCATAGACGACGTGATAGCCACCATGGACGCTAGAGAGTATGACCAAGAAGAGGCCAGACAGGAACAACATGACTTGGAGAGTCTGGCCAGAGAAGAGAGAGATGACGCTGAAGATGAAGTGGCTATTAAGAATGAAAGTGGTGAAATTGATGACGTTGAAGACGATGATGACGAGGATGACTTCGATGAAGATGAAGATGAGGATGAAGACCGTGTCAAGGGTCGCAAAAGAGCTCGCCGTGATAGAAACCAGTTCTTGGATGTCGAAGCCGAAGTCTCAGATGACGAGGACGATGAAGAAGACGATGAAGATGAACTAGCCAGAGAAGGATTTATTGCACAGGATCATGAAAACGATACAGAAGCTGTCAGAAGGGATGACAGGCTCCATAGACAAGTGGATCGGTCCCATGAGAAGAGCACTGAAGAGGATGCACAAAAGTTGGCTGCTCAGTTCAAAGAAAGATATGGTAGGACCAACAAGTACCGAGGCGATGATTCAGGTTTTGTCTCTCAGAGATTTCTGCTTCCATCTATCAATGACCCAAGTATTTGGGCTGTTAGGTGTAGACCAACTAAGGAGAAGGAGATTGTCAGAAAGTTGTTGAAGAGAAAGTTGACTCTACAGGGCAAGCCAAATGAACCAAAGTTTTTATCTGCTTTCCAAAGAGATAACTTTACAGGTTACATCTACATTGAAGCAGAGAAGTTGGCAGCTGTTGATGCGGCCATCAGGGGTTTCCCAGATATCTATCCATCCAACAAGGTTTTAGTTCCTGTTGAAGAGTTCCCAGACCTGTTGAGAGCAAGTAAGACCTCTGATGTCAACATCCAACCAGGCAGTTATGTCAGAATCAAGAGAGGTAAGTATAAAGGAGACTTGGCGATTGTGGATGCCGTTGAAGAGAGTGGTTTGGAAGTTACGCTTCAAATAGTCCCAAGAATTGACTATAAGGGTTCAGAGGTTGATGAAGATACTGGTAAGCGCAAAAGAATCACCTCTAAGTTCAGACCTCCACAGAGATTATTCTCCAAGAAAGATGCTCTGGAGTTTGATTCTGTGAACTTGACCGTTAGAGCCAACAACACATTCTATTACAAGGGTGAGGAGTACATCGATGGTTTCTTGTACAAACTGTTCAAGTTACAGTATCTGGAAACACAGAATGTTCAACCATCTTTGGAAGAACTCTCGAGATTCAACACAGGAGATGATGACAACTTGGATTTGTCCTCTATTGCACAAACCTTGAAAGGGGCCAAACAAACAGTATTCAACACTGGTGATAGAGTCCAAGTTCTACAAGGTGAGCAACAAGGTCTACAAGGTGATGTGATTACTTCATCCAACGATACAGTGTTCGTCAAACCTAGCGGTTTCCAGAGCACCAATCTAGAGTTCCCAATCAGCAACTTGAGAAAGATCTTCCATGAGGGTGATCATATCAGTGTCTTAAAGGGCAAGCATGAAGGCCATACAGGTATTGTTGTCTCTGTTAAGGAAGATCACGTCACATTCGTCTCTGATCAATCGCACAGAGATGTCACTGTGTTTGCCAACCATCTAACGAAGTCTGATGACAGTTCCACTTTGATTGATGGTAAGTTTGACTTGCATGACTTGGTAAGACTGAATGCTACAACCGTGGGCGTTGTCATCAAAGCTGATAAGGACGTCTTCACAGTGCTATCACAAGATGGTAAAGTATTGTCACTGAAGGCATCTGCTATTATTTCCAAGGTTGATATCAGAAGAGATCAAGCATTTGCTTCAGATTCCAATGGTGACCCAATCAAGATTGGTGACTCTGTGAGAGAAAACGAAGGTTTCAAGAGACAGGGTAACATTTTGCATATTTACAGAAACTTCTTGTTTGTCTACTCCAAGGAGACTGCTGAGAACAATGGTATCTTTGTCACCCAAATTTCAAGTGTGTCGAACGCAGCATCTAAGAACCTGATTGAAGAAGAAAAGAAGGACAACAGATTGGATTTGACCAAGATGAATCCTAAGTTCAGAAACGGGGGTTCAATGGCTCCACCTCCGGTACCAGCAAAGATCCAAACTGGTAGGGACAATACCATTAACAAGCATGTCAGTATCAGATTGGGTGAGTACAAGGGTCTACGTGGTATCATCAAGGACACCAATGGCGATATTGCCCGTGTTGAGCTCCATACAAAGAACAAGATTATCAACATATCCAAAACAAAACTATCGTTTGTGACAGAAGACAACAGATTGGTTCCATTCGAGGAGTATGTCAGAAACAGCTCTATCAGAGGTGGTGCTACATTCACAAACTCAAACCAAAGCTCACAGTCACATACAGGTGCCTCCTCTCATTGGTCAGGGAGCGGTACCAATACAGGAGGAGCATGGTCGAACCCAGCTGGCGGAAACAGAACGGGATACACTGCTGCTGGTGCTTGGGGTGGTTCTGGTACCCAGTATGGTGGTGTCGGTACTGGTGCTGGGGCTGGTACCTCATGGGGAGGTGCTACCAATCACGGCGGAGCAGGCACAGCATGGGGTGGTGCGACGAATCATGCTGCTGCTCCTGGTACTGCTTGGGGTAACCCTGCTGGCGCAGCTCCTGTTACCGCTTGGGGTAATCCAGCTGGTTCCGGGACAGCCTGGGGTGGTCAGCCTGCTGGACAGAATAGTGCCTGGGGTGCTCCTCAGCAACAGCAACAATCACAACAGGCAGGAAGCCAATGGGGTGGTCATAACACTGGTTATGGTACTGGTTACGGTGGTAATGGTACTGCATGGGGTGGTGGACAATCTGCTTATGGTGGTAACAAGCCAACACAAGGCTAGAATCAGTCCCCGCCACCTTCAAGTTCAACTCAAGGTGGGTATGATAGCTACCAGCGATGTCACTAGTGGTAGTAAAGTCGAGGTATCTGATATGATACGGACATGGTGATTTGTAACATAGTTGATAGGTTTCATTTCCTAGTGTAGTGGGATTTTTGTCGGAGTAGGTTGGAGCTGGATGGGTGCAATGAAAAATAGCGAGATCACTCTCATCAGAACAGATCACACACAGGGCATCAGATCTACAATGTCTGTTACAGTAAGTTATTTGATCTTACCTCTGAGTGAACAATGCACTAACACTTCGGTAGCTCCAGACTGACCTTGGTATAAAGCTGGAAATCTTTTGTGAGGAATGCCCCAAGGCAGCAGAAGTAAGTCAAACACATGGATCTCATCTTCCAGTAAGTAGACATGAACTAACAACTGAAGAACTTGATTGGACACTGCACACAAGGAAAGTACAACGGCACGAAAGTGCTAAGGTGAATCAAGGGCTTTATGGTTCAGTTTGGGGACCCTACCAACACTGGGAAAGGTGGTGAGTCCATTTGGGGAGGCTACTTCAAGGATGAAATTCGAGAAAACTTGAAGCACGACAAGAGAGTGAGTTGACCAGTTCTATGTGATAGAAAAGAATAAGTAACTAACAGTGCGTATAGGGTGTACTATCTATGGCTAATTCTGGACCAAACACCAATGGCTCTCAATTCTTTATAGTAAGTCTAGATGCTAGCCTGCTGATTGAGTGACACGTACTAACAAAAGCAGACGTACAATAGACACCATACGCTAGATGGCAAGTACACTGTTTTTGGTCGAGTACTGATGGGTGCAGAGGATACACCAGATTCGACTTTATCAAAGATTGAGCATTCCCTGGTTGATAAGAAGAACCGTCCCAAGGTGCCCATAATGATCAAAGATGTCTTGATCCAAGCCAATCCGATAGCCATAAACTCCATTCAACAGTGATTTACGCAAGAGTCTTAATCTAAATGTACATTATGCCCTATGGAACCCTTTCCTATTTACATGTGCTGACTCTCTCTCTCTCTCTGCTCTCCATCACAAACCCTTTGGCTTTCTAGAAAAGTTTAGTGGAGTGGTCTCGGTAACCTTTCTCTTCTTAGCTTCTGTAAAGAGCACTCTCTGCTTCACCACTGGGTCATAGCGCACCTGTTTAACCAGCGGGGCACCACGGTTCACCAGAATGTGTTTTCTGAAGCCTGTGGAAGCAGTTGATAATAGTGAGACAACAATTTTACCTTTGCTCTTAGCCGGACCTGTCATTCTGTTAGTACCTCTGTTAAACTCAAGTGTTCCTCAGAATCACTTACCAGCCATGGTTATTAGTTCAGACTTTGATTTATATCACGACACTAATCGTTACGATTGTTCGTCTTCCACAGTCGTGAAAAAAAAAGGATGGGGTGGTGTTGGGATGTACTACAACATTTTTCGTAACTCCTCAACCAGGTAATTAATTATATACAACCTCTCGGCAAACTGAAATGAGGTCTATACTCACATCTCTCATAGACCACACGGTTGCTAAACATGGCTCATTTTCTTCTTCATAATCTCCACAAACTCTTTATCTCGTTCAATAGCTTCCTCACTGAAATGATTATCTACTAAATGCTCAATCACACCCCAACCCCAGGCATTCACATACTTCCTTCTAACAATGATGTTGTTATGTGCATCTGGTCTTAAAGTCACCAGCACCTTACGCCAATCCATCCCTGAGTGCCACGATCTTGCGAGTCGTTCCTGGATCTTCTTAGTATTAGGGAAAAAGAAGTCTATGATCCTGGACTCTTCGCCAAGGGCACCATCATCCTTCTTTGGATAGTGAGGTTCAGGCAGGTCTGAGAATTTGTAAATCTTATCGTGAAAGATGGTCTCTGGCCTCTCAAGAGGGTCGCTAAGGTATTTATTACCTGGTTCTGGTGACAAAATCGCGTTAAAACCAGACAGGAACGTGGAAGCCACTGGTGGGATGTAAACCTCTGGGTCCTGCTCTTCCATATTATCCAATGCCTCATCCACTTCTTGAGCTCCACCGTCACTGGATGATGCTTGATCAGTTGTCTTTGGTGTGCTCGTTAAACTCGGATCCACTGTTTGCGTGCGAAGGTATCTTTTTATCTTCCCCTTCTTTGAAAAGTTGAGGGTTGATGACATGTTGTCAAACACCTTCTTTCCTTCAGTCAAAGTTGGAGAGCTCAAACTTCTGTTAGCCTCTTTTCTTCCTGTGGGTCCTTGGTTGGAAGTGACATCAGAATTGATGCCTTCAGATGTCTTTTCATTATCAACAGCTGGGGATCCTCTCTCATCAACTTGTTCTTTCATTTTTTGTTTGGACTTGGCTGTTTTGAAATCAGAAACCTGACCTAAACTCTTCCAATCAAGGTAAAGTAAAGCTGAAGTTCTCAATGGAACAATTCCATCGTTGATTGCATTGGCATATGTTGTCCGTCGAAGAAATCGTTCAAACACTCCATGTATAGGGTTTCGCAGAATCTGTTCCAAGATAGGCCTGAGCGTGAGCCGAATATGCTCGTCGCTGTTGTTTTCCGAGTCCAAAGTCTTGACCAAGGAAGGAAATTTGTGCTTCAGTGTCAAATCTCGGCCAGTGATACCCAAGACACCAAGATCTAAGGCAAACGAAGCAGCCGCCGAGAACTCGGAGGAGATTCCCAGTAAAGGACTAGCCAGCATCAAAAAATTTAAAGGAATGACTTTCCTGAAGAACTCAGGTCTTCTTGAGACAATGTGGAATATGGCATATGCCTGCACTGGTCCACCCAACGAATGACCAATGAAAGATATTGTGTCAATATCATAGCCACTTTCGTCATAGACCTTTAGCACGTAGTCACCAACACGTTTTCCTAAGTACTTGATCCCCTTATCGCTCTTCCCTGTGTTGTCTTCACAGCCACGAATGATAATATTTGCATCATCGTTGTTGGCAATTCGTTTATGAATTTGGTCTCTCAAGTACAGCATATCAGCACCAACAGTGGAAAAGATCCCATGCGTTATTATTACCAGGTGAACTGGCTCATTTGGGAACTTTGGGGGTTGGGACCATATTGACGTGGTATCAAGCTTATTGACATGCATCAGTTGGTCTTGAACGGAGTCATTCTCGTCCTGTGATCTCTGAAGCAATCTATAATCGTAGCCTACCAAGAAGGAGAAGTGATTCACAAAGTCTGTCACTAGTGTCAATTGTGAGATGATATCGACAGTCCATGAGTACTTGTTATCTGACACCAGACTGTTCTTGTTGAGGTACAGTTTTGCCTTGAAAGAAACACCTGGTTTCACATCTGTATCATAGATGATCTTATCATCAAACTTCCTTTGGGGGTTGAAGTTATGCGGTGTGACATCGATATAAAATGCAAATGGGCCAGTCAAGTAAATTAGCCTTAGGAGGTTGTTCTCGTTGTTTCGTACCCTTAACCATATATACCGTCCCTTCTCGTCAGATTGAATCTTGGAGTCGCCTAAATCTGTATAAGTGATCATAAACCGAAACACCTCTCCAATACGCAAGTCATTCTCCGACTTGTAGAGTAAATTGGCCTTAATGGAATCAGATGTCACATCACTTGGTGTGGGACCAGCTATTGATGGTCTCCGTTCTTTGGGGTGGTCGGAGAGCCATTGGTCATCAGTATCTGGTGCAGTCCCACAAATTGGATTAAACGATACGCATCCACATAGCAGCTTGGCCGTCATTCTTCACCACGCCCCTCCTTAATTGTAGAAAGAGTAGGGGCTCGCTTATGATGCGTCTGAGACATTTTCGGATCAATTCCGGCTCGTTTGTCACCATAGTCACATGACAGCACGCAGATTAGTGTCGGAATTCGCAACTCACACTCTCTACCATCAATGTTAAACAGTCAGATACCAGTGTCAAGTTGCAGTGCTAAAGAGACCACCCAAAGACATCACTGCACTTACAAGCTCCCTCCAGTATAAAACTCTGGCTCCCAAAATGTCCAATGGTCTCGATATCCATGGAGTTCACACTAACTTTTACACACTGGTGAGTATCTTGTGCTTTCCTTTCAGTGGTTGGCCCCCATACTAACAGTCAAACTAGGCACACCTCCCAGAGATAACATACGCCGTCATCAAACCAGCTACTCCTGATGATCAGGTCTTGTGCGACGTTGAATGCCATTTGAGGAAACAACATTCCAAGCTTCTGGCAAGCATTCACGCCAAAGAACTTCACCTCTTCACCATGGATTCTTCTGAGCCACCGAAACCACCTCCAGAGTTCAACATCACCATGACGCCCACAGCCACGTTTCAGCCTCAAAATTTATTCAGAACGAAGACAAACACACCCACTCCACAAACTACAGTGCTCTGTGTGACTTTCCTGAAGGCATTGAAGAAATTGATTGTTCTCAACTTGACGATGCGGAAGGAGCTCACACCTTTTGGAAATGCTGCTCTACTTCCAGACATGGACATTCTTGAGATTGAAACAAAATTCACAGCATCTTCGCAAGTTGGAATATTCATATCAAAAAGGCCAAAGCTTCTGGGGCCTTTGTCAAGCCTGCCCACTCAGCAAGAGAATGTGAATGCCAATTTTGCGCTATATCTGGCACCCTCTGGTATTCGGTCATATCTTGTTGATTCAACCATTGAGAAGTCCATCACCACCAAACCATCAAACTACAAAATCATTATAGACTCACTCTCCTCATTGCATAATATCAATATTGACCCAGAAAGTTGCACGTGGATCAAGCTGGTACCGAACTTGGGGCATCTCAATGGCATGACTTCACCAATTAATAGTTTCATGAAGCCTGTTAATAACATCAAGCACTTTGTTTGGCCAATAGAGCTATGTCTAGTACAAAAAACAAAACAGCTATCACCCGTGTCCATCATCAAATTCCAGGAGCCAGTCGACCCACTTTCTCTGATTGACGATTTTGTCAGCTTGAAAGCCAGCTCCCAAGTCAAGACCCCATCGACTGTCCCAACTGCTAATAACACTCCGATGACTTTTGACAGTCATACTCTAGACCATCCAACAGTGAGAAATGACACTCCACAGAGTCTGCAGTCGTCGATGAATCTGACGATGGAACCCTCCAACTCAATGACTCCTAAAGAGCACTCTCTGGGTGAAGAGTCGAACAGCCAAAATGATAACAATTGGGATTATATCAATGACGAACTGTTTGGCGACGGTCCAGAAAATGATGTGCCGCAGGATACCGCAATCGAAGATTCCGATTTTGATCTATTCGGAGAAGAAGATGTAGGGGAAGATAATGGAGACAGTGCCATCAAAGATGATGATGAAGTCTCGATCGATGTTGATCAGCTGCTGGCAGATGAAGATCTTGACGACCTTGCCCTTGCTTCAGAACTTGAACTTTTAACCGGTATGGAACCAAAACTGAATGACCCCCTCTCTACGCAGCAAGATGTTCTCAACTCTGTTGGACTATTGGGAAATGATCAATTCGATGTTCCAATTCATGAAATGACAATAACAATGTCCCCGAGCCCTTACAATGATCCTGGTGCTCCTCTGCCAGTTCAGTCACCTAAAGGTAACAAAAACAAGAGCATCTTCTCGCCACTGACCTTCAATCCTATCATCAAGTCTAACATTGATGACAAGTATGCAGATGGTGGGAAGTTTTTTGTCAAGAAGAATGATGATGGTCAGACTGCAGTTCCATCAATGACCTTAACTGATTCTTTTGGTAAAGATCAAGGTGATGAGGATGACGATGATGATGAAGACTACGAAGATGGTGACGAAGATCAGCCTGATTATGATATGGACTACCAAAATGATGATGATGATGCTGGTGATGAAATGCTGGAACCAGATGTTCATAATAGTATCTCAGTACGTGACAATGATGTCTCTCCTGATGACAATGGATTTGACAAGCTCCTGAATTCTGCTAATAGCATGGTTTCTCGACAAGCTTCTGTTCCCCTTGCCACGCCCTCTGAAAACCTTCCAGATTCTACAGAACCTGATATCAAGAGACTGAAGCTTGCTGGAACATCGTCTAATTTCACCCCTACACCTCAATCATTAGTTTCTTCCCCAACGGATAGTTCATCGAACTCCATGAAGGACAAGGATGGTGTTCCAAACTGTTTGCCTTTTCTCCTGAGAGCAATACCAACATATACTATTCCAGAGAACATTTTTACTGACAATCCAGAGGTGGACTCGGATGAGATTGAAGAAATCGTTGGTGAGCTGTTGAACCAGATTGTTTGGAATGAATCCTATGTCTTTAAAGATGTACCAAACACTGTCTTAAAATCCTTTAACACTCATGAGAGTGTTGAACGTTCTGTTGCACAGATTTTCCCTGATATTCACGAAACCTCTTTACTTGAGTACACAGGTTTGAGAACCGTCGATGGCACTAAGGCTGATAATGAACTATTGCGCCTTGATGTTGAATCACCTCTGTCTGCTTTCCAAGTCCCAATAATGTCACCAGATCTTTCCATGGGCTCCATGGGCTTGTTCCCAAAGGTGTCACCGTCTGCCAATCCAAACGATGATTCTGATAAGAGGGAATTGAACTATGTTTTCCCGCTGAAATCTCCCAAAGTGAATGTGAAACGATCAAATGAAGAACTTTCTGTTATGTCGAGCTCTTTGTATGTGTGGGGTTTGATGAGCTTCAGGCCTTTGAGTCCATCCAAGAACTTCAAAGTGCTTCTGATTACCGTGCCACATCAGACAGAGCAATCTGCTTATTTCTTGAAATCATTTGTTGAGATCTATGATTCAAAACTTCATCTAGGCCGGGCTGAAAAGTTGATTGGCGATCCATCAGGGGTGTTGAACAATGGTCTTCTTTCGATGACTAATAACTTGGAAGATGGCCTTATTGAAGCAGCAAAGCACCTTAGATCTGCATTGGCGGGATCCTCTAAGGACGATAATTTGCTGGTCTTATTCCCTGATTCTGGTACTAGTCTAGCAACTGCATTGTCTGATATTCGATTGTTTCAGAAGTTCAAGAAGCTACTGACATCATTCACCAAAGATGGTCCTTCCATCAACATCTTTTTGAAGATGATTCCAAGCTCTTTCATTTCCAATAATGGTGTTATTTCCACTTGTTCTCTGAGCAGTCTTACCAGGTTGTCACTTAATGTCTACAACTCTATTGGTGATTTCAATTCCACGTTCACTAGACTTTCAAGTCAACTCCCTGAAAAGATTGAATTCAAAATGACTAAGGCCCCAATAGCTGGTGATTTGTTGTCCAAGAATTCGTATGTCCATTTGTGCTATGATCGATCAACTGATAAAGAATGGTTAGTTGCTGCTTGGACAGATGAAATCTCCAGTTTCAGAAAGACCAAGGCATGGTATTGCTCTAATCAATTCAGATATAACTCGAATGTTAAGACTATTGAAGAGGTGATGAATGAGATTTGGGATATTACATTGAACTACTCCTCCAAACTGAAAGGTGCGAAGCATTTGATCTTGACAAGACTGAATGGCATGATTCCTGATGACGAACTTCTCCACCTAAAAAGATTATCGTCCAAGACTAGGGACATGACTTTGATTGTGGTCTCTGTATCCCCCAAGTCCAGGCTGTTGCTGGAAGCAGATCAAGTTGGGTATCCAATCAACAAGGTCTTTGATCAGAAGGCAGAGAATGACAAACTACTTAGTGCCAGAGATTCTGCGCCTACAGTAGGCTCTTCAACTGGCTTGACACCTTCAATTTTCACTCCTCAGGCAGTCAACTCTCCAGATTTGTTCACAATTAATAAGAATGTTGCCCATGATTCACCTTCATCATCTGAACTGAAAGCTCTCTATGATGAACAGAACACAATTGTTGATATTAGCGATACTGTCTATGGTGTGATGATTGACAGTCCTGAAACTCTTATTAATGCCCCTAGCCGGTTCAGTGTGAAAACTGCGTACCTTATCAAGCCATTGAAAAACAGTCATAATACCATCCGTGCATTTGAAGTCAATCTGTTGAGTTGTCCATCAAACTTGCAAAATGATGTTTTGATGAGAACCTTGTTAACTCACTTCAGAAACTTATCCGCCATTTCTGAACACTTTGGGGTATCTGACGTTAATGATTCACTAGTCCCTTGGCACGTTGAAGCCGTGAGAAAGGCTATGCATTACTTGGTACATGTTCGTGTTCGCAGACCAGATGCTTCCGTTTAATTAATGCATTATCTTCCACTGGTCCTCCTGAACTTCGATAACCTGAAACTCATGTAATTAGAAATTAAACTCACTATGGAGAAACCTAGTCAAGTCCTTGACTTCCTCATTTTCAATTCCATTGTGGAAAACACTCTCCAGAACTTTCCTTCTTAATTTTTCGCCTACCTCAGCCACCTCTATGAGTTCCTCCTTGATAGATACATCCAGTGTAGTCTGAGAACAATGTATCCACAGCTTTGTCAAGTAGAATAGAAAGCAACTCATCTTGTTGTAATCGTCCAGGACCTTTCTCTCCTCTCCTTTAACCTCAAGGTTGTAGAATTTTCTAGCAAATGACACATTCTCGAACAAATCTTTTATAAAATCAAGACCCTTATCTTTGTAGTATATCCACTCAGGCTCTGGCTGGTCAAAGTCGTAAGTAGTTAACTGTACCAAGTAGCAGAGAATCAAGTCTTCCACGACAGAAACCTTAAAGCTATCCTCCAAATCTTCGAGAGACATTTGAACGAAGTTGGTGAAGTCATCATAGCTTCTATCCCTTAATGAAAGAACAAACAACTCGGTCAACTTATCCATTTTCCATTTTGATCTGTCACTGGATTGTGCGTCGTATTCTCTGTGCTGCGTGACATCGCAAGCAAAGAAGAAAATCTTTCGCATAAGGGGTGCGCTCTTAGAAGAAACAAGAGATGCACTATCTGATTCTTGTAAATTTCTCTCGATCACCACAGAATGTGCTTTTCTCAACTCATTCTTGAAGATTGGTGCGGCATCTTGGGTTCTGAAGAACACATCACAGACTCTTTGAGCCCAATAATATTGACCAACAGTATTGAAAAAGTTGAATGTCAGAGTGCTTTCGAAAGAAACAGTCGAGTCTGTTTCTTTAACTTGTAGGAAATCACGATATTCCAGTTCAAGTATATCGACTATCAGAGTCAATAATCTGTCCCACATCTGCCATAACTTGTGACTCTGTGGGTGGCTCCCTAGAGAACACTTGAAACACCAGTTAGTAGCCCTCCATATGTTTTGGTGTCTTAGTGCAATGTCCACTCTTTCATTACCCATGATTTTAGTGGACTTCTTATCTGCAGTTGCAACAAAATTGGAGTCAGCACTATCATCAGATTCCCCACCATTCTTTGAGCATATATCATCACTGCCCCAACTGTGTCCAAGCTCTATCTCAATTCTTCTTCTCTCTGGAGACAAGTTCATCAGCTCCTGTTCGGAAAGGATGCCAGGATGTCTTGATTTCTTTGGAGTTTCTAGGATATCGATTGTTGATGGTGGCTTTTCTTTGTAATCCTTTTTTCCTTTTGGTTTTCTGAATCTGTACCCATGATTAGACTCATTAATAAAGGATAAGGAATTAATAAGTTGGTCTTTTGTGAATTCAACATCCTTGACATCATATCTACTAGTCCTGAAAGCATCATCAGAGTCCTCGTCCAGGTAATCTTCCTTTACAATATTTAGCAGTTGTGACAGGATCTCGTACGCTCTATGGCTCAGAGGAACATCAGAAGCCTTGTTCGGCAATTTGTGAAGAATAGAATCAGCAGCATAGAAATCTTCAAGAGTGGTCAGGGTTAGAAGGATCCTAATAACAAAACTGGATGGACATAACAGTTTGGGGGCATTGTTGAAAAGAGTTGTCTCTAAATAGAACAGAAGTCTATCGTATTGTTCGAGGTTCAGTAGGGAGTCTAGAAATTCCTCCTGATTCCTCCATTCCAGGCTAGTCATTTGATGAATACAACCACTAAAAAGAAAGAGTGTCAGTACACATGTCGTGGAGGATTCTCTGCGCGTCTAAATTTGAATTCCGAGTACGTCAGACACGCCAACCTCACGTGATTGCAATTGCTGTGCGATTTATTTAGCACATCTCGATGTTAAATTACCGGCCGCGTGGTCTAGTGGTATGATACTCGCTTTGGGTTAAGAGCTGATCATAGTTCTAGAAAGCATGTGAGTGGTCCAGGGTTCAATTCCCTGCTCGGCCCATTTTTTTGGATTGATTGAAACTTTTAATCCAAATATCTCATCTTGCATTTTGTGTCTAGCTTCTCAGGCTACCTTAATAATAATGTGTTTTGAGATACTTGAAATGAACCATACGTAAGTACCGAAGAACACGGCTAAATCTGAAAATCTATAAGCAACAAAACTAAAAGTACATGATAATGATAGGTTGAAAATTGAGGAGTTCAGTTCTTCAACTTCTCTGTTTGGCCTGACAATAGAGTGAAGCTTGGGGCAGACAACTTCTCAGTACCCTTCAAGAAGTCTAGTTCCAAGACAAACAAGAATTCTAAAAGGTTAGCACCCGTCTTGTTCACCAACTCACCAGCAGCAGCAGCGGAGCCACCCGTGGCAATGATATCATCAACAATGATAACATTGGAACCCTCTGGGATGGCTTCAGTTTGAATTTCGAACTTGTCTTGACCATACTCCTTAACATAGACAGCTTCATAAGTCTTACCTGGTAGTTTTCCAGCCTTTCTCACAGGAACAAACCCAGCATTCAACTCAAGGGCCAAAGTTGGGCCAAAGAGGAAACCTCTAGACTCCAAACCAACAATATAATCAATCTTTTGGCCGGGGAATTTAGACTCAACATGGACCTTGAAAGATCTCACCAACTTCTTGAATAAGTCTGGAGATCTGAAAATTGGCAAAAAGTCCTCAAAAAGAATACCTTCTTGAGGAAAGTTTGGGTATTGGTGTAGAGCATTCTTTAGCTCGGTGGCGTACTGGGCAATTTCGTCTGACATTGACGCTGGCGTCGGTGTTGGTTAGTTTGGGTAGTTCAGGGGCATTTTTTTTTGTTGGGAAAGAAAATTTTTGCATGTGAAGGACTTTTGCCGTGTCTGCAGAAGCAAAGTAAACAGCAAACAAATTGTGTCAATTAGCTAAGCATCAAATTTGCGCTGTACTCCATCGATTGCATAAAGGCATTGAGAGATTGAACACATACATGATGGAAAAGTTAACAGTTTGGGTCTATGTATATTATGTTATAGCAATTTTCAGTTACTCGTTCAACTTCATGTGTTTGATTTGGGTCTTTTCTCTTGAACGAGTGTAAAAGGTCGATCTGTTTTCAACAACGATCTTGCCAGTAAACTCACTAATAAAGAAAATACCACCCCTGTGTGTCCACGAGACTGAGTTGGGCTCAAAGTCGTATTTCACAACATCAAACATGTTGACGTGAGACTCCAAGTCATCCACATACTCAATGTGGTGACTATCTGGAAGAATGGATTTCAAACTGATCACCTTGGTACCAGGTTTCAGTTTGTCAAATAACATCAAAGTGCGCTCCTTCAAGTCAGGGGAGAATAAGAAGTTATTGCACAAAATAACATCGCAATCATCAAGAACTGTCTTCAAGTCTGGGTTATCCAAAAAACTCTGTCTGTGGAAGAAAAAGCACTTTGCTGGATTCAGGCCAAACAACTTGCAACGCTGTTCAAACTCTATCAATTGTTTGTCACCCAGATCAGAGCATCCTTCCATAACCTCACAACCATAACTCTCACACCTGTATTCTAGGGCCGCCTGTAAGGTCACATTACCAACACCAGACCCCAAGTCTATAAATTTCTTGGAAGAGTTCAACTCAACTTTATCAAAGATCTGGGACAGAAACTTTGGAAGAAGCTCACCATATACATTGCTGGAGAACGATTGGTACCCTTTCAACTTATTGATGTTTGGTGAAACTGTTCTTGAATAAACCTGATTCAAGATATCATGCAAAAGCACACGCGAAATGGTCTTCTTTTCCTTTAAATGCTTGACAAACCCATTGGTGGAATGAATCCTTAAAACAATTGAATTGTACTCTTCAACCTTCTGGACAGCATCCTCATATCTCTTCTCAATTAGAGCTCTGGAGTATTCACCAACCAATGAATTATGAGGATCGTCTGGGTTATAGATCGCCAGTTTCTCTTCATCTGGGAAATAATGCAGCCCTAGCAGTTCCATCTGTCTACCCATTTCTTCAAATGGCTCCAGTTGTAACTCACGAGCAAGATCCATCAACAAGTACTCCTCATATATGTGGGGGAAAACTGGACTCTGAAACTTGATCATCCTTGGCTCAAAACCTTTGAACTCTTTGTGATACTTTCTGTTGTTCCCTTCTATTAAATCTTTACAGGATGTAAACTCCAACCTTTTAACTGTACCAGTAGTCTCTGAGTAGATTTCGGGAATGAAGAAGCCTTCAGAAATAGGAATCTCAACATCAGTCTCTAGAGTGTACGAAAAGGGCTTGTAGCCATCGACAAATAAGGACTCGGAGAAAGAGTCAGGAGCAGGTGTAGCGCTCGATGATGGAGGAGGTGTTGGATCCTCATATTCTTCCTTCTCCTCATCCTTCATTTCCAATCTCCGTTTTTCTTTCTCTTCACGTGTTCTCTGAGCTTCTTCCCGTCTTTTCTGGGCCTCTTCTTCTAACTTCTGCTGGATTAATTTTAATTGGGCAACTTTTTTCTCATTACGCTTCCTGATGATCTCTTGTTCAGCCTCGTAAGTCTCTTGCTCAAAGGTCTTAGCTCTGACACTTCTAGTTGTTCTTCTTGTAGCTAAACCAAAGTTCACCTCGTCTACGCCAGAGCTTAATCCATCTTGTCCATCACCAAAATGAGTGTACCATTGAGCAATGTACTTCAAGTAGGCGAGTTCTCCTCTCGGTTTGGTTTTGGTCTTCTTCTTTGGTTCGTCACCAATATGCCTGCTCGATCTCTTCTTGGTCACTGGAACTTGCTTCTTTTTTTTTCTAGCAAGATCAGTAGTAATGTTTAGCTTAACATCTCTTTTAGTTGCAGTGGTTCTATGCCTCTCTATTTTCGTAGAAGAGTCAACCTTGATCTCGTCCAAGATTTTTTGTTTTGCATTTCCTTGTGTGGTTAGACATTCTGAGTCAGGAGTTAGAGGTTCAACAGTTGATTCATCGGTAGTAGCAGCAGTGGCAGAGCTGGTGCTTTCTATGAGTACTGGAGTTGCGGAAGGTGGGGATAACTCTGAGGATAAAGAGCCTGCTGATTTGAGAGTTTCCTTTGGGGTTGGCGATAACACTCCTCTTCTTCTACGCGTCTGCATGTTCAAAAACAATCTTGTGTGATCTCGGATAGTAATTTGAACTCTGACGCTTTAAAAAGTGTTATTTTTCCAGCCGATCTAGTCTTACTGGTGAAGTAAAGCAAGATAGATATAATGGGATCTAGTGAAAGGCAACAAGGGCCGAGTTTAATAATCGAAACAAGGAAAAAGCTAGTGTGTGGTGTTTGTTTATTTTTCAGGTTTTCATGGTGCCTACGCGAAAATTTCCAGATCAGGTGGAGCTGTGATTCAAACCATAGCAACGGGACTTGAATGTGACTAGAGAGACCCTCTACTCTTCCGCATTTGTCTATTGCAGTCTTAAAATCGAACAAATACTGCAGTTATCTCAATCTGTGTTCTATATTGAAGTGTTCATTGAAACCTTTTAAAATGAAATATGGCAACGATCATGTTATTCTCCAGTCAATCGGCTTCAATTCATGCTTAATAAGCCATTCATTGGCCTTCTTGAAATGGGCGCATTCGAAGAATCCCCTTCTAGCACTGAGTGGGCTTGGGTGAACTGCTCTCAACACAAATAGTTCATCTTCTGTAAACTTCAGCTTCAAGCCGTCAAATCTTTTCTGTGCAGGGCTGCCCCAAAGTAAAACCACCTTCTTCCGTTCAGTGTCTTGTAATGCAACTCTTAGTACAGCCTCGGTGAACTGCTCCCATCCCTTTTTGGCATGTGAGTTTGCCTCATGAGCTTTCACTGTTAGGCAGGCATTCAGCATTAATACTCCCTGTTCAGTCCAAGCAGTCAAATCGCCTTTGTCTTTCGGAATCTGGAAGTCAGGGTAGTCAATCTTCAGGGTTTTGTAAATGTTAACAAGCGATGGTGGGGGTTTGGTTGGATATTTGACACTGAACGCCAATCCATGAGCCTGGTTAACATTATGATAAGGATCTTGCCCTAGGATCACGATTTTTGTTTCTTTGAGGGGTGTAAGTCTGGACCAGGAGTATATGTCATTCTGCGGAGGAAATATCTGTATCTTCTGTTTCCATTGATTGGTCAAAAAGGCCTTAAGTTGGAGGAAGTAAGGTTTTGTAAACTCCTTGTGAAGTCGTTCAAACCACGAATCCTCCAATGTGTTAATCTCCAACTCAAGTAGCTCCTTTTGCTCAGAAGTGAGTTTTTCAACAAAAGCTTGCTTAAACTGCGACAGCGGGCTCTTACCATCGAGTAGAAGTGGCTGGATATATTCATTTGGAGTGCCTTGTTTACAATTAGAGGATGTAATAATTTCCTCACCCATGTTCATCTTCTTGATCACATCGGTAGTGGGCACTACCTTTGACTTGAAAAAATCGGTGATGTTGCCATTTTTGGTCCTTTTAGGCTTCTTTAAATAATCGCTAGACTCGATTGATCTCTTTTCTACCGTCATGTCTGGCCGAGATTGTGCTGTTTTCGGAGACTTGTTTGTTTTTGTTTTGATCTTGGTGCCTTTTTTTTTTTTTCCTTTTTACGTGTCCTAACCTCGCGCGTGGTTACCAGGACCAAAGGACCTCGGTTTAGGTGTTTGTTTGGCGTATTCTAATGGCAAATGATAAACAATTTTGATACGCTTTCACAACCAACTCAAGAAACTATTGCAACTGTGTAATGGCCCTATACGACAAGGACCAAGAACGTAATCAAGCTACTCATCGCAATTCCGATGTCTCAGAACAACAGCCTACTAGATGTCAGAGCGAGCCGCCCAGTGAGGTCGGTAAGCAAGAGGAGAAGCAACTCCCGGTGGAGCCTCAGAAGTCCACCGCTACCCCCAACTCAAGTCAACCAGAAGATTCACGGTGGTCTCTTTGGGGTAAACAAAGATCTGTTGTGAATAAAACTCAAGGGCCATCTTCAACAAACAGCGACACATCCCCTGATAGAACGGGTACATCCCCAGCCAAATCAGAACACAGCATCACTGCGAATCCTCCAGCATCAAGAGAAACGGATCTCAAAACTCAGCATCGTACCAACGGATCTAATGACGACTTAATTGACAAAGAGACCAGATGGTTGGGTTGGCGAAAGCCATCACTGACGTCCCTGCGGAACGCAGCCACTGCCGCCAGCGCAAACGACACTGGTGTACCTAAAGTAGATGCCAAACCATCCAGACAAAGCACTACCAAGAATGAAGTGATTGAAGAAGTTAATAAGACCCCCGAGGCACTGAAATCGGTTGAGACGGACTCTAAGACAAAAGACCGCACATCATCATGGTCTTTTTGGAACTCCACCCAGAATGTTACAGAATCACTCACCAATAAGATATTGAATGGCAACAGAGAAGCTGTACCAGATGCTATGCTCTTTGAACCATCCAAGGTTACTAATCACAGTCCCTCAAAATCACCGAATCAAGCGAGGTCATTGAATAAGGTTGTTCCTGAATTTGAGAAATCTTTGCCTTGGTATTCTTTCCATTCTAGCATAGTGAACAATTTCAACAGGTTGAAGTACACCCTTGGCTTTGAAGTTAAAGATCCAATGCACCTATACCGATCAGATCAACTCAATCACAAGAATATCAAGAAGATCTTGATCATTGGTGTTCACGGCTTCTTCCCCACAAGAGTAATAAGACCATTGATTGGTGAGCCAACTGGAACCTCCATAAAATTTGCCAATGAGGCAGAAAAGGCAGTGAAAAGATTCATCCAAAGAGAAGGGCTGCAGAACATCGAAATCCAGAAAATTGCTTTAGAGAAAGAGGGGAAGATCCTCAATAGAGTTGACTTCTTCTTTAAGATTCTTTCTAAATGGGCTGAGGAGTTGAACTCTGCAGACTATATTTATTTTGCTGCCCATTCACAAGGCTGTCCTGTGTCAGTTCTCCTCTTATCAAACTTGATCACATCAGGAGTGCTGAACTTTAACAATAATAAGAAGATTTGCATTCTAGCAATGGCTGGTGTCAACAATGGACCTTTCTTTGGTATTGATCAAACTTTGTTTGTTAGAGCTTACTCCACCATTGAATCTGACTCCTTGATGGAGTTGTTTGAGTTCCAGAGATTTGACTCTGCAATCTCTATTGAATTTCTTAAAGCGCTGAAAGTTGTTATCTCCCAGAACCAGATCAAGTTGGTGTTTGTTGGTTCAATCAATGATCAACTAGTACCTCTTTACTCATCCAATTGCATTCATATTAGGCATCCTAACATATTCAGGGCCACATATATTGATGGGGGCTCCAATACTCCACATTTTGTGACCAGGGTAGTTTCAATGGCAAACCATCTGCATAATATGGGTTTCAGTGATCATGGAGTCATTAAGGAAATCTCAAACGCTTTGGCTGGTCCATTGACTGGGGGTGGACACTCCAAGATATATCATGATGCAAAAGTCTACGATTTGGCATTAGATTTCTCACTCAAGACGAATGATTTGAGATACCAAATCCCATTACATTTCAAGCCATTCAATATTGATGTTTTAGGCACCAACCCATACCATCTACCTTGGTGTATGAGGGGGCTTCTCTTTGAAGCTAGAGAGAAGTTAAACAACACTGCTGTTGATCAAGAAATCGAAAAATTGTTTGCAGAGTTTGAGAGCTGGAAGCCAGAAACAAAACAGTTGAAAGACATGAAATATCGCTTGAATGGTCTGAGAAGCAAGCTCTAAAAATGAAAGATGTTCTATCAGAGACGCTAGTGTAGAGCTATCTGCTGTGGTTACATTGTAGATAAGCTGGCCCATTTTATGGTGACCCAAAGTCGTACCTAGTTCCTTCTAATCTGACGTTGCTGTTGGACCCCTCAAAATTGGTTCTGTCATTTGTCACGTGTCCCTTCCGATTTTTGGAGATTAACCACAAAAAAAAAGATAGATAATTAAAAAACCATTCTACTTTAAACGACAACCGAACAGCAGCAACCCCATCAAGCTCACCTGAATTCTTCATCTGTCGTTATAATTGCCAAATAGATTGCTCTTTACTCAGTTTACGCACCTTGATTGTCCCACGTTGTTGAAACCGCTGATCAATACCGAACCCATAAGAATTCAACACAGTATTAGCTGCCACTGCCCCCACAGCCTAGTCACAAGTACCTTATACGATGGGTAATAACTCTTCCAAACAAAAGAATGACACCTTGAAGTCCTACCCTTCCTTCTCTCGAAGTGATACACAAAACTCGTCGAGGTCTGCTCGATCGTTGAGATCGAGGAAGTCATTGTCCAGAGACTCAGACGCAGCATCGTTCAAGACTGCACATGACTCGCCTTCAATAGTGCCCAATACTCCAGGTGCAGCTTCAAGAAAGAACTCTACCAGTGCTACACAGCAGCTATCCAATGGTGCAACTACAGAGTTCGGCTCTTTTAGTGCCAATAACATTGACTTATCGAACTTAAATTTGCCTCCATCAATGGCCCAGGTTGAACCTAGACAACCAATATTGAGAACAAACAGCGATGCGTTGGATGATCTGCTACAAACACAGGGGGACTCGCCACAGTCCCAAAGGCCACTGTCTATCCGCCGCGAGTCGGGAAATGTTGGTAATGATAGTCAGATTGAAGGAGTTACCATCAACGGCAAGCCAGTGACCAACTCCACAATTGAGATACCCAACACTCCAAAACACCAAGGTTCATTTTCCAATTATACTACTCCATTCCAATCACCAATGTCCAAGCCCTTACTTGCTCCTGTTGGAAACCAGATTGATGTTGAGGAGTTAATCCAGAGGTTATTGGATGCAGGTTACTCTGGGAAGAGAACGAAGTCATTGTGCTTGAAAAACTCTGAGATTGCCCTGATCTGCAGCAAAGCTAGAGAAATTTTCCTCTCTCAACCAACGTTGTTGGAATTGAGTCCTCCAGTGAAGATAGTGGGTGATGTCCATGGTCAATTCGGTGACTTGATTAGAATGTTCACTAAGTGTGGGTTCCCACCTTCTTCCAACTACTTATTCTTGGGTGACTATGTTGATCGTGGTAAACAGTCCCTTGAAACTATTCTCCTTTTACTCTGCTACAAGATCAAATATCCAGAGAACTTCTTCTTGCTACGAGGTAACCATGAATGTGCCAATGTGACGAGAGTGTATGGATTCTATGATGAATGCAAGCGCCGTTGCAACATTAAGACGTGGAAACTCTTTATTGATACATTCAACACATTACCGCTTGCTGCTATTGTTGCTGGAAAGATCTTTTGTGTGCATGGTGGGTTGTCGCCAGTACTGAACTCGATGGATGAAATCAGAAATGTCAATCGTCCAACTGACGTTCCAGATTTTGGTTTGATTAACGATTTATTATGGTCAGATCCATCTGATGCGGTGAAGGAGTGGGAGGACAATGAGCGTGGTGTCTCCTACTGCTTCAATAAGGTTGCCATCAATAAGTTCTTGGGTCGTTTTGGATTTGATTTGGTGTGCCGTGCTCACATGGTTGTCGAAGACGGTTATGAGTTCTTCAATGATCGATCTTTGGTGACTGTCTTCAGTGCGCCAAACTACTGTGGTGAATTTGATAATTGGGGTGCTGTCATGAGTGTCAGTGAGGAGTTGTTATGCAGTTTTGAACTACTAGACCCATTGGACTCCGTTGCCTTGAAACAGGTCATGAGAAAAGGTAAACATGAGAGAAGAATTGCCAATTTGGCTGCTCAACAGATGAGCACCAGTAATCATGGAAGCTTCAGTAACCCTACTGGAAGCTTTAGTAACCCCACTGGAAGTCTCAACATTGGAACTTCCGCCTCTAATGCCAAAGACAATTCTAGTTGACCTGTGACTGGAATGGAGAGGCAATGTGCCACATTATTATTGTTACGAGAAGAATGATTTGACGGTTTATTTTTTGCTTTTTTATAACAGTTTTTTTGGTTTCTTTTACTTATGATTTGTTTTGTTTCTTTCAGTTCATTCTTTCCTTCCATATGAATGGATTTCGATGCATGATTGGTTTCATGAAGAATATTCATGAAACCTTTCGACTTGTTTTGAAGTTCCATTAGAACGGTACCCGCATCTTATACATAGTTTATGACTAGATCTAGTTGATTGTCAGTTTACTACCACCTCTGTGCAGAGTCATCTGTTGTTTATACTGCAATTTCATACATAGACTAGAAATAGTACTCTTTTTGGGTAATTATCTTTTTGTAGCTGGAGGAGCATCGTCATCACCGTACAACAAGTTGTTAACATCAGTGATTCTCAGATCAAAAACACCGCTTGTGGCACACCATGCAAACTTTTCCCAGTCCTTCTCCACAGCCGCATCACCATCGATCACATTCCTCAGGTCCCAAATGTCCACTGCTAAGTGTTCAGTGTTCCACAACTGAAGTGCAATGTAAACGTATAACATCAACACCAGTACAAATGTGCTGATACTAAGGCTCCACCACCTTGAGGGATAGTAGTATATTCCAACACAGTTAAGCCACATCTTGGGCAGGAAAGTCCAAAACAGCCATACAATGTGAAGAAGTGTTGCCAATAGGTAAAGTGCAAATCCCTTATACTCAGTCAAGGGAGTGATCTGTGTAGAAATGATGACATCTGACTCACGAGCTAGGATATCTGTGGTCTTCTGGGTCTTATCTGACTCAGCAAGAGTGAGATTTGATGTGCTAGCTGCTGTTTTGGGGATTGTAACATGGTCGTCCTGTGAAAAGCTGATATCCTCATATTCGAAGGAGTTGTACGGATCATTGTGCACTGCACTACCGGGGCTATCACTGTGATATGAGACTGTAGGTCGAAGTTTGAGTAGAGAAGTAGTTGACTTCGAGACCTCGAGGTCCCTGAGGGATTTAGGCACTGTTAGCATTTCTGTTGTAGCATTTGTTAGTGTTTGTTTATTTCTTGGTGGAGTGTGATGAAAATAAGGAGAAAAAAAAAAAGATATAATCAGCTACACTGACAACGATTGACAGTAAAGAATAAATGCATTATTATTTTCCTCAGTCTCCACTTGTTTTGGTAGCCGTAGCGTTGTCACCACTTTGATTTTCATTCTTGTTGTATGTACGAGACCAGTTACCAAAGCCTCCACGGCCACGACCTCCCCTTCCTCTACCTCGACCATGAGTTCTACCACTGAAGATTTTTTGGGGGTTATTGTCAGTCGCACCTTCAGTAGTATTGGATTCTGTCGTTTGTGGTTTGAATTCTTGCTCACGTGGTTTGGTATCACCAGTCTTAGAGGAAGGTTCCTTTCCAGCATCAGCTTCTGTAGTTTGGCTCTTGTTTCTGACCCACACCCTCTCACTAAGGACAGGAACCCTGTCTCTGTGGCCTCCCCTACTTCCGCGACCCCCACTTCCACGTCCTCTGCCTCTGCCACTGCCTCTGCCTCTAACTGAACCATCACTGGATGATGGCGTATCAGCATTGGCAGTCGCAGCTGGTGGTTGCTCCACTTCAGTATTATTTTCCCCAATCGATGCTTGTTCCTTGGAAGTATTGGTCTTTTTTGTCTCGTCTTCAGAGATCAAAAATGGAGATTCAGAGCTGCCAACCTCTTTAGATCTTCTCTCTTTCCGAGGTTTCTTTGGCTTGGTGATTTTCTGGTGTGTGCCACCTATAGAAGTTGGCACCGTTGTTGGTTCATTTGAGCGAACTGATTCGGGCTCCTTCGATAGTATTATATCCTTGATTTGGTTTCCTGTCTCAATAGAAGATATTCCTGCATTTTCTATGCTGACATTCTCAGATCCAGGGGTCTTATTGGTGCCATCATTGGAAAGATTCTCTCGAGACTGTTGATCATCAGAATCTTCTGTCGCCTCCTTCTTAGACAAATCCTTCAAAACAATCTTCGATTTCTTGTGATCCACATTCTTTCTCTTAAGAATAGTCTTTTTACCCTTGTTATCCTTTGTCTTGGAGCCACTGTCATTTTTGGCCTTTCGGTCGCTTAATGCAGGTGAGGAGATCTTTCCAAAGCTTTGTAAAGGTGAGCCAGTGCTTAGAGAATTAGTGGCAACTGGGTCTAATAGTGGAATACTTCCCCAAGCTACAACTTCCGGTTTAGGTGCTGGGACTAGTGTAGCAGTTGGCTTGCTGTATGGTGACTTTGAAAGATCCTTTTTGAATGACAATTTGGCATTCTGTGTTCCAGGAGATAGCGACTGCTTCTCGGATGCCTCCTTCTCTGCTGGTTTCATCTGACTCTCCTGCTGTTTTGTATGAGCAATGCTTCCTAGCGTCTTGAAAGTCGTTTTATTAACTTGTAGCCCTTCTAACTGCTTTTCAAGTTCCATCTCTTTCTTCTGTGTGTCGACTGGTTTTGCTTTACCAAATGGGTTTGACTTAGTCATCACAGCAGGCTTCGGTTCAATAAGAGGTGGTAGCTCGTGTGGCTGATGGGGTTTGATCTCATGATCAGGAACGCTGCGGGCTCCGAAGTCCTGGTGCCCATGAGACTGTTGCTGGTGGGAAGGATGCGGTTGGCTGAAAGAATTTCTTTGACCTCTGCGACCAAATGTTGAAGAAGGAAGTGAAGGATCCATGCTCTCTGGAACTTGTTGGTTCAAGTCATTATATGTTCTAAAGTCATTGAAATTTCCCAAATGGACCGCCAATCTGCCCATTCCTCTGTCCAGGTATAAGTTAGTCCATTTCAGTACCTTGTCAGTATCATTAGCGGTATACAACTCAACGAATGCAACCTTCTTTGTTGTGTTAAGGGCATCCATTGGGTTCTTAGCAGTATTCAAAACATTGAGATCAATTTCCCAAAACAGCTTGAGTTTGACATACTTCATAAATCTGGAATGGAATAGGTCCTCAATATCAATCAATGCAAACTGGCTAGGTACATTACTTATCTTCACAATGAATGGAGGAGATCCAGGACCCATTGGCACCTGGCTAAACCTGGAACCACTGCCATTGGTGTGGCTGCTTCCATGGTAAGACAAACCAGCATTGTCGTGGGAAAAGTGGCTATGTGTCGGCAGTGAGATTGAACTTGGATCAAAGTCGTCATCATCTGCCCATGAATTACCACCAAATGCTGCAGAAAGATGTTAGTACGAATGGTGTCAAAATGATGAGGTGATTGAAGCTCACATACATGTATCTTTGAGAAAATCAGTTAGGGAGAACTTCTGTTTCTGTTGGGCTGCAAGGTGAGAGTTAGTACTATAGTCATACTCAGCTGAAGAAGATAACTCACACATAGGGATAGTGTGTCTTTCAAGTCCGATAATGTCGATTCACTGGAGCTTGGTGTCTTCGTTGTTGTTTGTTTTGCTTTGACTGAGAAGGAACGCTTGACTTCCTAATTAGGAAGTTAAAATCACCCCACAGGAAGTCACTCAGAAAACAGAAACAGGTACAATTTTTTACGAAGGCGTGGCCGCACAACGCGACAAAAAAAAAAGGCCAAACGCGAGCAGTGCGCGATTGAATAATATTAGTACCCTCTGCATATCCAAAGGCCTGCAATGCAGGCTTGAAGGAACAATGGATAATGAATGTTCTGCACATCAAAAGTTTTCCCGACTGAAAGATTTCTTCCTTCACAATTCACCCTGCCTAAAGACTAACTATGGGCTTCTTTTCCTCAACTCCTAAGAAGAGCGTTAGAGAAAGAGAGAGTTTTCTTACACCAATCGACCCTCCAGACTTCGCAGCTAATCCATCTACTACTTCTCAGTCGACAACCAATGCCTTCCAGAACATCACTTCCTGCAGTCTGAAAGGTGAACAAGAACGGAACCTCATCTTAGAACAACAAGTCAAAATTTTAAGCCACCAAGCTGCAAAGGTCATTGATCAATTGAACGAGTCTGTGAGAGAAAACGATCATTTGAAGAAACAGAATGAAGAGCTTCTGGCATTCAAAAGAAGAGCTTCTTATGAGCAACTTGGAGCACGTCGTCATGCCTCCGTCAATTCCATCGATTCCACTCAACTGTCCTCCATCTTTAGCAACAGCAATGACAGTCGTACAATGATATCAAAAGATACTTCAATGAATTCCATTTCATCCGTTATTCACAGCTCAAAACACACGGATGTTGAAACTGCTGTTGCGAATATGCAAAAACATCATGAATCTGAAATCACAGAGCTAAAGGCTTCCCTTGTAGTGACGGTGAGTGAGCTGCAGATTGAAATTGAATTCCTGCAAAGAGAATTGGCTTCTACTAGAACATTAATTGACAGTTACCAAACTCAAATCAAAAACTTGACTGAAGAACTCAATATTGTTACAAACAAACAGACTAATTTTATTCAAAAGTTAATAAATACCAACAAGAAACAAAAGGTTCAGGTTGATCACTATCAGATGGAATTGAAGAACGCTTACCAACAGCTTGAAGAAACCAGAAAGAGAGATCATCAACTCAGACAGAGACTGATGGAATTTGATATCGCCAAAACCCATAATAATAGCCGAGTCCTGTGCTGAATCAGAACCTACCTAATACCTACTGTACGCCGGTCCCATTTATGATTTTAGACAATTGATGCATTTACTATGAACACTCTATGATTAAGGATTTGATGTACAAGTTTGTAGAGCCGATTGAAATGCGTGTCAAATGTGTGGCGGACGGTCAAGAAAGTCACATGATATGTACAAATTTTTTCTTAAGGCTCATGTCTTTTCTTTTTCCATCAGCTCTTTTTTCACTTGTTTGGTCTTTTGTTGTCACATTGATAGAAAACAAAATACCAAGCAAGTCTCCAAACCCTCCTTGCCGTTCATTTGCCCACATACATCAGCATATCCTCCACCTTCCACACATACTGATTCCGTTTTTTTGACCATCCTAGCGTCACACGCACTTATCACTTAACCGATTTCCCTTATCAGCACGGACATGTTGGACAACACGCATAGAAAAAAGAGATGGTCTCTTGGACTGCTCATGCTTACCGTTGTTGTGCTCTCATGGGTTCTCTCTTCATTCCTTGTGAATGACCTCTTTGAAAAAGACATCTACAGAAAGCCATTCTTCATTACCTATGTTAACACAGGCACCTTCATTTTTTATCTGATACCATACGTGAGGAAGTTGCTTCAGAATTATAAAGAAACGGGCTCACTTGAATACAAAGAAATCGAACAGGAGCTGCTATATGATGATGTATCCTCAAGCGAGGAATTGGCGTTGAATGGCTCTGATGACATTGACAACAAACTCTCTTTGAAAGAGACCATCAAGCTGAGTGCACAATTCTGCATTATCTGGTACCTCGCCAATCTAACCACAAATGCATCCCTCTCATACACAAGCGTGGGATCACAAACAATCCTATCATCAACTTCCTCTTTCTTCACATTGTTGGTTGGAAGTCTAGCAAAGACTGAAACTTTTAACAGGGTCAAAATAATTGGCTTAGTCTTATCATTTGTGGGTGTTATATTGATAACAAAGACTGATAGTGATAATGTATCACATGATTTACAAAGAACAAAGCTGAGCATATTCATTGGTAACGTTTTGGCACTGTCCGGCGCACTCTTCTATGGTGTTTACACTACTCTCCTCAAATACAGAATCAAAGACGAGTCAAGAATAAACATGAAGGTATTCTTTGGTTTTGTTGGTATCTTCAACTTGATTTTGTTATGGCCCTCATTGGTTATCTTTCACTATACTGGGATTGAGGAGTTTGAGTTGCCTTCAGGAACTTTGGTCTTATCTATCCTTTTTGTCAATTGTCTGATCACATTTGTCTCTGACTTTTGCTGGGTCAAAGCCATGTTACTGACCTCTCCATTGACAGTGACTGTGGGTCTATCAACAACTATCCCATTTGCTATGATTGGGGATATTATTTTCAAGAATGAGAGAATCACCGCCATGTATGTGATTGCTGCTACAATGATTGGGGTCTCATTCTTCGTGATCAACAAGGATGAGGAAGCAGACAAGAGGGACTAGCTGTCGTGTTCGTTAACTAATTGAAACAGAAGGTCTAATTGTGTGGGATTGGAGATTGATGAATTTATGGCATTGAAAAACAAGGTGGGTTATTATGGGCATTGTGTACTCTCAACTATGGTATAGCCAATGATGTAAGTACTTTCTAAATATGCATGGAATACGTTAGAGCCAGGAGGCTAGCTGATATGGATATTCAGGATCCTTGACTTTGAAAATTCCAGTCAAGCAGTTGAACACATAAAAGACTGCAAAACTTGTGCAAATTGTCAGTATGTTTCTTCTGTTATCATTTTCAATCGTAGGAATCTTAACCACCAATCCATAGATTAACGCAACCAGCACCAAATAGACAGTGCTGATCGTTAGGGTTTCTAATCCAAATTGCCAATGGGTGCCTCCGCTGAAATACATTATTTCATCCTGCTCATTCTTTGCGATAAATGGAATGCCTCTGATGACAGTGAACATATACCCACTTGTCAAAATAACAGTCAAGAAAGTTATAAGATTCCTCAAGATAATCCCCCTACCAAGCTTACTCAACACTTTCTTCTTCAAAGCCAACACCACCACAAAAGTCCCCGCAAAGTACATCACAAACTGTGAAAGATCAAAGTCTGAATTCAGCACAATGTTGGCTCCGGTGATCTTGCTGACGTATTCACCAAAATCTAGTGGGCCATGCAATGCTTTCTCTCCAATACTGTAAGCAAAGTGAGGACTAAAGACGTTGGAATCTTCAGTCATATTTGGTGGAAAGATACGAAGCAAAGGCACTGCATTCATATTCAACTTAACAAACAAATCCTTGTTCTCTGGGAATTCGGCAATAAAGAAGAAGATGGCGTCCTTTCCTGGGTTGGTTGTGTGATACGACTCTGCAACATTCTCGTAGTGTGGTTGAAACTTCTGGCAGTACTCACAATTGATGCTTGGATCCAGAGCTGTGAATAACAAAGACAAGTAGTAGTCTCTTGGACCATTCATTACACTCTCAAAATTCGTTGGATTCAAGTATATCACACCATTGGAACCCTGTTGTGCTTGTAGCCCAAAGATTTCATCTGAGGTTAACGCGCTCTGTGCAAACTGAAAAAGATTCAAGGCGAGCACGAGCCTCACTAGACTCTGCTTAATTAAATATGCCATTATGAGACACAATGCGACAAGTGACGAATGCTTCAATAACTTGAGGAAGGTTGAGGTCGTTTTATAATCTGCATATTGTGTTGTTTCTTAAAAAATTGGTGGGCGTAGCAGCAGCTTAGGTTCTCCAGTTACCCTCGGGTTTGCTCCCTTTGTTGTCCTCGGAACTTTGACTTGAAGAGTGGGTGGATCAAAAACAAAAACAAGAATGTTAAGCACGCCACAGATCACTTTATCTGAAAGGGTCTACAAGCAAGGTTTGTCATTATGGTTAGCACCGCAGAGACTTGGGTGGACTATGCTAGAGCATCTGGAGTGGCTGCGGAAGTATGGCAACAGGAATTAGAGAGAAGATTTACACTCCAACAAGCCCAGCTCCTCAAATTCATCCTTCAACAACAATTCATTATTGATTGTAACTCTACCCAAAAAGTTCAGATTGATAACTCCGCCAAACAAGAACTCAATAAACTCCAGCATGAAAAGAAACTTTTAGAGAACAAAATCTCTCAACAGACCAGTGAGATTGAAAACTTGAAGAAGAAGACTTCATCCCAGTTGGCGTTGCAAAAGGATAACATATCCCTAAAGACCCAGATCAACAGATTAAGCTCCCAGATTAATGATGCTAAGAGTGAAGTTAACAGAAACAAGCAGCAATTCCTGACTCAAAAAGCTGTTCTTGAGTCCAAGTTAGAGAACGCAAAGAAAAACTTCAAATCCCTAAAGGATCAAAAGGTGACCTCTGCCAAACTACCGAACAACCCAATGTCACCTGCAAAAACCCAGGTCATATCGAAAGTCATGAATAAGCCACAGGTATCCAATTTTTCCGTGTCACCTTTTTTGACCAAGACGATGAGACCATCTTCACCCTCCAAAATTGGAAAGCCCCATCCCCTGTCGCTCATGGAATCATCTACTCCACATCAGAACCAATCAAAATCACAGCCCCAATCTACACCTGGAGCAGCACTTTCTCCGTCCAAGGTTGCAGGAAACAGACGTCCTGGAAGCGCGCTAAAGAGCATTCTGTCACCTGCAAGGGGAACAAACGTTGAGGGTACAACCTCAAGCAAGAAAAGAGCTGCATCTTTGTTCGACGATGATGATATTGATGATGATGACTTCTTCGGTAACACAATAAAGAAAGTCAAAATAGATGCCATTTCTAGCCACAATAATAAGGATGTGGATTCCTCCGTATTGCCAGAAGGGAAGAAAGGTGGAAAGACTATCACCAAGAAAGGGAAAGGGGCCACCACAGTTATCAAGAACCCATCCAAGAGAAAGATTGGGCCAAAGGCCATTGTGGAGGTAGATGATGAGGATATTCAGAACAACATCTTCTCGCCACTGAAGAGGGTTAGACTTCTTGATAAGTTAGGAGGAATAAGCCCCTTGAAGCAGCGCAACAAAGAGCGCAATCTGTTCAAAGTGTGATTCATTTATGTGGATATCTATATAATGACTAGTTCGGTCAATGACCGAATGAACTCTATTGTAAGATTTGTACATCCCCAGAAAATGTGACAAGCGGGATGGGATACACACCCGAACACCACAGAATCGAACCTCTCATAGCTAAAAAGACAGAGTTGAAGGTTTTTAAAACCCAATGCTGCATCTTCGATAATGGAACAAGTTGACAAAGTTATACGATCTACTGACTTTGACGCGCTTTCATGTCGTGTTTCTGCACATACCAAGAACTACATACAGGACCAATATCTTCCAAACATTCTTAGCAGACTTGAAAAGTTTCTCAAGTATGAGTACAAGCTCTCCTCCAAGAGAATCTTTAGATCCATTGTTTCTGGTGGAAACAAGTTGCCAGTAATCAACCATGGGACGTACATTCGCACCAGATCAATTGACCTGGTTATTGAGCGATTCCTGAAGAAGTTTGAGAACGAGAAGAGGAGAATCATCAATCTTGGTGCTGGATCAGATACCAGAGCCTTCAAAGTGCTCTCTCATGACAAAGGAGAGCTGGAGTATGTTGAAATGGACTTTGCGGGCTCCACTAAACTGAAAAGTGC
This sequence comes from Barnettozyma vustinii, assembly GCA_030569515.1. Lineage (NCBI taxonomy): Eukaryota > Fungi > Ascomycota > Saccharomycetes > Phaffomycetales > Phaffomycetaceae > Barnettozyma > Barnettozyma vustinii. The sequence goes on from JAJMLD010000070.1 coordinate 51,062, forward strand.
ACTCATCAGAACCGATGAAGAGTTGTCCAGGATTGTGGGGGCCAACGTGGAGAAACCGGAGAACTTGGAAAGCTTCTACAATTCCCTTGGAAATTCTTTAATTCTAACCAAGTACAAGCTTTTAGATATTGATCTACGGAACAGTGCGCTATTGAAGGAGCTTTTAAAGCAACATTTTGATCCAAATGTGCCAACACTTGTCATTTCAGAATGTATGCTCTGTTACACTGAGTCAAAGGATTCAACGAAATTGATTCAAACAATACAGTCCTTCTTCAAGAAAAAGTCCTTATTGATTTATGACCCAATTGGTGGAACAAGTTCATTTGGGACCGTGATGATTGAGAATCTCAAAATTCGGAGTATCTCTATGCCGTCACTTCTGGAATTCAATACTTTGGAGAAATACTCAAAGCGATTGCAGCAACTTGGTTTCAGCACTGTAATAAGCTCAAACATGTTTAGCATATTAATCACATGGATTTCATCATATGAGCAGGCTCGTGTTTCCAAATTGGAGTTCCTGGATGAAATTGAAGAGTTAAAACTTTTGTTGGAGCATTATTGCCTCTTTGTTGCTACTTCTGGGTTTGATTGGTCTGATATTGATTTGAAATTTGACTTGAAGATATAAATTCGTGTATCACTGTATAGTATTGTGAAATCTTTGCATATCATCGGAACAATAAGCCATCTCTCTCGCCTTGGCTACGCCACTGGCTGCTTGGAGCTGTACCGCTCTCAATTTGATACAGCCTCCAAGCTTCTCTGATATGCTCAGGTAATAGTGGGCCTTTCTCATTAATATTCTTCAAGTCTATCTTCTTGATCTCTGCCTTTATTTGATCAATCGGGTGTTTGATGTAAGACAGATCAAGTAGAGCTCCTGAGTTATTGTCATCCATCTTCTGTTTCAATAGGGTCTCTTGTCTTTCCAGTTCTTCGACTAGTTGCTTCTTTTCAGCTAGCTTGATTAGATAATTGGCTTTATTGTGTCTCTTCTTGACTTCCAGTGCTTTAACCACTATTTGGCCAACAAAAACCTTGGAAACACCAGCTAATACCACAGAAACATTGTTGGATACACTCTGGTTTAGAACCGTATTCACCAGCTTCCTTACCCCCGGTTTTCCAACGGGGGTTCTTCTATAAGATTCGTACCTTTGCATCTGCTCTGGATCAAGGTTTTCCACAAGTAACTTCTTCTTGTCTTCTTCGCGCAGTTCCGCTAGGGGCTCCTCAATGGGCTTATCTTGGTAGTCACAATCAGAGGGTGTAGTTGACGCAAGCACATCATGAAAAATCTTGTCCCGAATGAATCGCGTATCTTCACTAAGAAGTTGTTTATAGAGCTCAATGTCATCGTCTAGCTCCTCACCTTCATCTTCGTCGTCATCATCTTCATCGTCATCATTCATCTCATCCATTGGGACATCAGAAAGTTCCAGGTCACCTTCATGTTCTTCCTTCCCTGATTCTGGTTTCTTTGAGATTTCAGCTGGCATTCTCTCCGTCAAGATTGGTTGGTCTATTCAAGCATAAAAGTAAGGTGTCAGGTGAATTTCTCTGTTTTGGCTCTTTACGCCACTTCGCCCCCAAACCGGTAATTACGAAAGACGAAAATGAGATCGACGGCGCGAATCGGCGAAAATCTGATCGACAACAGAAAAAGAAAAAGAAAATATAAACTGAAAAAATCAAAACAAACAAATCTCGAAGTTCTGAAACACTTACCCAGACCATTCGCTCATTCTTTGCGGGATTGCTTGACATTCGTTTGCTAACATACACTCGCTTCATAATCTTCTTTTGTCATCTTGCTTTTTTTGATTTCACTAACATGCGTGTCTTATCGGCTTATTTGGCTACGGCCCTTTTGATCCAAACAGTGGCTGCTACCCCACCAGCCTGTTTTCTAGCTTGTGTTGCTCAAGTCACAAAAGCTTCCAAAGACTGTAACCAGTTGAATCAGATTGGCTGTGTCTGCGAAAATGAGCCAACTGCTATTAAGAACTGCTTGGACTCAATCTGTCCAAACAACAATGGCGGTGCTGGCTGGACATCATTTGAATCTGCTTGTAAGGGTGTTGGTGTTACAATTGGTTCTATCTCAAGCTCCAGTTCTAGCTCCAGCTCCAGCTCCAGCTCCAGTTCTAGCTCCAGCTCCAGTTCTAGCTCCAGCTCCAGTTCTAGCTCCAGTTCTAACTCTAGCTCCAGCTCCAGCTCTAGCTCTAGCATTTCAAGCAGCCAGTCCTCCTCATCTTCCTCCTCCTCTGCTCCTTCCACATCCTCTTCAAGTTCCTCACATTCATCTTCTTCCTCTGTTTCCTCATCACCATCTTCTTCTTCCTCTTCCCACTCCTCATCAAGCTCAACCTTGTCTTCCCACAGCTCCATTGTTTCCACCTCCTCCACCACTACGTCTTCATCCTCCGCAAGCCAGTCCGCTACCCCAAGCTCTACATCTCACTCCTCTTCCCAAGGTGCTGGTAACTTAATCGGTGTTCCTGTCGGTTCTGTTTTGGGTTCCTTCGTCTTGGGTTTCTTGCTATAGATCAACCCCTTTTGGTGAATAGAATTGTTAATTACTATTTTTATCTTTTTAGTGTGTTTTTCTAGTCCTTGAAGATCAAAACTTCTTGTAGTATTCATACGTACTAAAAGGTTCAATTCACTCTAACGTTTTTCTTCTCTAATCCCTCTTCCTCTTCAATACCTTGATCTCGCCTAACACTCTGATGATGCCGAACATAATCATCAGCGACAATGGACCCAAAAGTGGCAGATATACCGCAATCTTATGTTCTTGTGGGAAAAAAGCCTGTTGAACCATCTCTCTGTCAAAGAAAGCCTCCTCACTGTACTGAAACACCTTAACTGATTCAAGTAAAGCACCATTAAAATGGCCCTCCTGTAATCTCTCAATAGCACGCATTCTTGCATCTAAGGAATTTCTGACATTGTTCTGAACACTTTTTGGGATGGAGATGTTTGGTAAAGATTCTGAAAGCTTTAACAAAGAGGCTAATGAATCTAATCCCTTTTGTAAGTTCTTGACAATGGTGTACTTACTCAGGATGTCCAATCTAATTAGCGGTGCCTTCGGATGCTGTGGTAGACCCAACAATTTGAATAGCTCTGAAGTGAACACTTGGAATCTTGGGAGCAAGAATTCCTTAGTGATGTATGTGTGTTCAGGGATACTGTCCTTTTCCAAGATTATGGACCCCCACTGAGGGATCAAGTACGTCGACGCATCATTTGGGAACGTTAGAGGTGACTGTGACGCTGATGGGAAGTATAGAATGAAGTTCAAGGTTGGATATGAGAACTGGTTTGATGACACGTCCCAGTCAGAAAAATCAAGAATTGTTGCTAGGTCTGATGGATTGATAGAAGTCTCCTCATCATTGCCCAAATTCAACTTTGTGAAGTATTTTACCTCTGAGTCGATGGTAAAGTTAACGTAGTCTTGTAAGAGTTGCCTCACTGGGTTGAAATATTCCTTCAGGGCAGTTTCGATATCCCAATCAATTGGTAAACCATCACCAGTCAACAATTTAAAAGAGAGGTGGACTTTTGGAGAATGTTGAATGGAGTTCAATGACTTACTACCTTGGTTCTTGACCTGAAAGCTCTTGATTTCCTGGTCAAATAGGTGATACAACAAGCTTTGAGTGATGTAAAATGGCAAGTCGTTATTCTTCACGGTATCAAAAGTGTAATAAAGAACAACCTCTCTCTTGAACTCATTGATTGAAATACCCTCGTTATCGGCTAATTGTAGTACAAGCACATACTCATCATCAGTTGGCGGCTCTTCATTAATCAAAGTTACGTTCCAGTCCACGATTAGCCTCTCCAGATGATCCAGACTCATCTGGTGTAGCTCATGGTCAACCTGCACTTGAACAGCCTGATCCAAATCAGGATATTGTAGTCTATCATGAACCTGAAGATAGACCTTGTTGTGAATCTGCACATCGATATTCTCGTGTGTCTGCAGAAACTGGATGAAGTTGGCAGGGAGGGGTGCTCTGTATATCTCCGTCAGTTTGAACCATGCGGGCACTCCAACAAAGACATATAAGGCGAAGACCGAGAGGACAATCCAACGTCTCAGAGAAAAAGATTCTTTGGGCTCGGAATCCACAATCTGCTTAATGCGCTGTTCCTTGGTCAGGGTGTTACTCATGACGGGAATATGACCAATTAACAGTGGCAATCGAGTCAAAACTTCAAAATGTGTGTTTTCTTGGTTGATGTGGTGCTGGTCCAAAAGTCAAAATCTTCTTTGGATGAGGGATGACGTAAGTGATTATGTGAGACTCTCGATCTGTGTATTTTTTCAACAGATGAGCACTCCTCATCTTCTTCAATCACCTCCCTGAAAGGCTGATTCGCAATGGATGAGTCATTGGATGCTGTGTCAAAGGAACAGACTTATGTTCACACGGTATACAACGAAATCGCATCGCATTTCTCACAGACTCGTTATAAAGTGAGTACAAACTTGCATAAGGGTACTCCAAGATACTAACTTCACCAGCCATGGCCTATCGTTGAAAGTTTCCTCAAAGAACGTACGAAAGGATCTATCGGCATTGATGTCGGTTGTGGGAATGGAAAGTATCTGGGTGTCAATAAAGATGTGATGCTTATTGGTTCAGATCGTTCTGATGGGCTGATAGAATGCGCGAAGGAGTTTGGCCATGAAGTGATGATAAGTGATGGTCTTGCATTACCACATCCTGAAGGCACATTTGACTTCGCTATCAGCATTGCTGTTATCCACCATTTCTCTACTCCAGAAAGAAGGACCGAAGCTATTCGCCATATTTTGAGCAAGCTTCGTTCGGGTGGTGAGGCTCTGATTTACGTTTGGGCTTTAGAACAAGAGAACTCTAGACGTGGTTACAAAGAAGGTGATCCACAAGATGTTCTTGTTCCTTGGGTTCTGCAAACGAAAAGCAAGAAGAAGAAGCCTAACAAAAATGAGAAGAAAGATGATCATGATGATCATAGTGATGGGGTTAAAGTGAGGGATGATCCAGAAGAGAAGCCAGATACCAAATTCAGATACTACCATCTCTATAAGAAGGGGGAAATTGAAGAGAACGCACTTACTGCTGGTGGTGAGATTGTCGGGAATGGATATGAGAGAGATAACTGGTATGTCATTGTTAGAAAGCCTTAAAGAACTGCTGGTTATGTGCCCTGTAATTTCCCCAGATGCCCACATTTTCGGCGGCGAGCCATGAAGAGATGTTGAAATCCGATTTATCGACAACTCCTTAATCACAGCTCTCAACCAGATCTGGAAGCTCTAAGAATTGGCGATTACGAATATGTCACATGTCACACGACTGAGAACATCTTTGCCATCACTATTGAGACCCCCACTTCGATCTCGGGTTTCTCACAGGTCTGTATCCACTACGCCAGCGCCATCGCCAGCACCGCCTCCTCCTCTTCCTCCGTTGACTCCATTGGGCAAATTGATCTCACAAATCATTGAAGTCACAGGGCCTATTTCGCTATCAGGATACATGAGACAATGTCTGACCAATCCGGAACATGGCTACTACACCACCAGGGATCCATTAGGTGCAAAGGGAGATTTCATCACCTCTCCAGAAATCTCCCAGATGTTTGGTGAATTAATTGGTGTGTGGTTCTTCACCGTTTGGCTTTCTCAAAACGGTCCAAAGAGGGTGAGGTTTGTTGAGTTTGGTCCAGGAAAAGGTACTCTACTAGCAGATTGCTTGAGAAGTTTCAATAAGCTGTTGAAGGATAAGCGTGTTGAGCAGGAAATTGTGCTTGTTGAAGCATCACCTGTGCTAAAGGGCAAACAGCACTCCATGTTGTGTGATGAAGAGCTGAAGGCTCCTACTGATGGTGCTTTCTGGAACTCAACGCATAAGTATGGTGGAGAGGTCCTCTGGGTCGACACTGAAAGGGATGTGCTGGAACTCTCAGAAGTTTCACCACTAACGAATTATGTTATTGCTCACGAGTTTTTTGATGCTTTGCCAATAAAGAAGTTCATCAAGACAGAGCAGGGGTGGAGGGAGATGCTGGTGGACTTTAACCCAGAAACAGGAAAGTTCCATCTGATCCAAGCCCCTGCAGAAACTCCTTCTTCATACATTCCTAAAAATTCAGAGAGATACAACAAACAGCCAGTGGGTTCAGTGGTGGAGATATCCCAAGATCTATTTCGATACTCGGAGAATATCACTCAGCTGGTGAAGTCCAGTGGTAACAACACAGGTGCGTCTCTAATTATTGATTATGGTTCTTCGGAATCAATCCCTGCTAATTCTTTGAGAGGTATCTTGGACCATAAATTTGTTGACCCGTTCATAAAGCAGGGTGACGTTGATTTGTCTGTGGACGTTGATTTTCAGGCCATTGCATCAATTGTTGCTGATTCCAGAGATCTTAAGGCCTTGGGACCAGTGGAACAGGGAGACTGGCTGGTTCAAATGGGAATTCAGAAACGTGCACAAGATCTGTACGGGGTTTGTTCCTCTGAGGAAGAAAAGGCAAACATTGTTAGAAGCTTTAGGCGTTTGGTGGGGAAAGATGATCAGAGTATGGGAAAAGTCTTTAAGTTTTTGGGGATTGTTCCATCCACTACAGAGGCATATGGATTCCAGCAATGAGCTATTGTTTCCTCTTTGATGCGTTATATATTATTTATTCTGATTAATCTATTTATGATGACTGATAGTTTGTGGCACTTCGGTAGTTGTAATCAAAAAAAAAAAAAAAAAAATGAATGAAAGCACACCCTCTCTCACCTTGAAACCTTCAATTATCTTTGTAGAATGAAAGATCTTCCATGGCACGCATTATAGAAACATGGCTTAATTAACTAGATGGTGGTTGCTGGCAAAGGTGGGTCTGGAGCAGGCTCCTAATTGGTGTGCGTTTTGAGGCGCCCATTGTTACAAATCCCATTGTTCTATCCTAATGTGGTAACTTATCATTGTGTGATCAGAAACGCATGCTATCAGCCTCAAAATGTTTGTTTTAAAGGGAATTCTATCCTTGAAGAGACTGCGATTCATGACTCAAGTATACAGTTGAACAAGATGGCACCTGTGAAAACGTTCCATGAACATCTCCTTGTTCCCCACACAGGTTCGACCAGAAGTCACAGACTCATTCAACTCGTTAACGGCTTAATTGTTTTACTTATTTCCGATCCCGCTGAAGATCTATCCTCTGTTGCCTTGTCAGTTGCTGCTGGTGCCCACGATGACCCCGACGAAATTCCAGGTTTGGCCCATTTCTGTGAGCATTTGCTCCTGCTGGGTTCTAAGAATTTCCCAAACCCCAATGAGTTCCATGATTCTTTGTCCAAGAATGGTGGTAGAAGAAATGCATCCACAACTGGCGAAAAGACTTGCTACTTCTTTGAGATCCCATCGAGCTCCACCCATAAGGTGGACCATGTTGATGAACCAGTGTTTAACCACTTGATTGAGATTTTTGCTGACTGTTTCAAGAACCCAAGTTTCAATGAATCAATGTTTGAGAAAGAGATTTATGCTATTGATAATGAACATATCGCAAATAAGAGCTCAAGTGGAAGACTTTTATACCATGGTCTGCGTCTGATATCCAATGAAGCACATCCTTTCCATAGATTTGCAACAGGAAACTTCTTCACCTTGAACGACCTACCGAAGTTCAAAAAGCTGAAGGTTAGAAACCACTTGATTGATTACTACAAGAACAACTATCATGCTGAAAAGATGACATTAGTGGTTAGATCTTCCCATTCTTTGAATCTATTGACCAAATTGGTGATCCAAAACTTCTCAGACTTGCCAACATCTGAGGACAATGATCCAAAGAAGTTGAAGTTCAGATTCTTTGGAAAAGGTAATACTGAAAATAACAAGGAAAATTCCAGAATCCACATGGAACTGAATGAGTTCAATATTATGTCTAAGTGGAAATACGAAAGTGAGGCATTCACTCCTAAACAGTCCCAGAACTGTATTTTGATCAGCAGTTCCAACAACCCTATAGTGAGATTATTCTTCCCCTATGATGAGACTGTATCCTCTGCAATGGATTTAATTGTCAGAGGTTGGTGCAACCTCGTTGGGGATGAAGGTGAAGGGTCTTTGGATCAATTCTTGAAAGAGCAGGGGTTCGCCGTTAGTCTGAGTGCCTTTTCTCAGAACTTGAGCACTGGAAGTTCTACCCTTGTGATTGAGATTAGCTTAACCAACACTGGCATCAAGAACTTGATCTTTATCATTTCAACTATTTTCAACCATTATAAGACCAAAGTGTTCCAGGATGTTCAAGACCTGGGTAGACTCTTATTTGAGTTGGAGTCCATTGACCTTTTGAACTATTTACATCAGGATGTAGCCACATCCCCGATGGATGAGACATCTAAATACGCACAGACGTTGATGACAAACTTGAAATCATTGAAACCAAAGAATATTTTGAAAGGGTCGAACAACTGGGATGGTAGTTACAATCTGGGCACAACAGAGGGTGACATATTTTGGTTCAACAAAGGTGAAGAAATTCTGAAGTTCACAAACGATGTTTTTAACTTGAACAACCTGAGATTTGCTATTCTTGGTAATCTTGAAGTGTTAAATGCATCTCTTGGTAATGTTCTCGTCGACAAAACCCAAGATACAGACCAATACTTTAACTTTAATTTCAATTTGGCTAAATTTGATGCTTCTCTTTTCTCCGCTTCAGATTTCCATACTGATTTTCCCTTCAAGATCATGAGAAAGAACCCTTTCATTCCAGAATATGCTTTAGATCACTTACATCTGCAAAAGCTACTCCAGGATTCAACCAACAAATCATCAGAGGCTTCGTTATCATTTGTTACCAAGAGTTCATTATCATCTACTGAGGCTCAACGTTTGGAAAAATCCTCAACTCATGAGATTTGGACCAAAGTCGAGAAATCTAAGATATTTGAATCAAAGCTATTTGTCTCCTTTGATCTTGTCTTATTAGGTGTTGAAGCAGGCCCTGAAAATACTATGATGACTGAGATCTTGGCTGAATTGCTGAAATTGAGAATTGGAAACACATTGTATTCTGCTGAACTAGTGAATTTCACGTGGGAGATTCAAGCCTCTTTGAAAGGTGATGTCAGATTTGGATTCACTTTGACTGGATACAATGATGGAATCCATACTATCATGGCTCTTGTCCTTGATGAATTCAAGAAACTCTTTGCTGCAGGCTCCTTGACAATGGATGAATTCAGAAAGAGCAGAGTCTCAGTGATGAGCAGATACAAACTTTTGGATCAAAATAACTCTCTGACAATGGCTATTAGTGGGTTGTTAGTTGTTCTGGAAGAAAACATGTGGACCTTGGAAGATAGAGTTGAAGCTTTGGAAGAAATTGACCTGGACATGCTCAAGGAGTTTCTGAGCACTTTCGACCGCAATGAAAAGTTCACTAAAGTATTGATTCAAGGGGACTTCAAGAAGATTGATCGTATTATTGAATGCATCAACAAAATGACTCATTTTCGTGACATTACCAATAAGTCTAACTTTCAAGAGCCTTCAACATATTCAATCCAACCTGGTAAATCATACAAGATTGAAAGAGAAGGCGCCAAGGATGATCCAATGAACTCTATTTCCTACTACATCCAGACTGGTCCAAGAAATGACCACTACACTCAGCAGATGACGAAATTGTTTTCCTATCTGATGGGTCTGACATTGGTTCCCGACCTAAGATTTAAGAAGCAACTGGGTTACGCTGTTTTGGGCGGTACTAGAATTCTTAGAACCATGTATGGAATTCACATCAGTATCATGAGTGGCACTTTTACCCCACAGTATTTGGAAGATAAAATCAATGACTATCTTTCAAGTTGGCAGAATGAGTATACTGAGATGACTGAGGAGGAATTTAGAGAAACTGTGATTTGCCGTTTCTTGAAGAACTTCAGGCTTGATTTGACCAAAAGTGGTGGTCCAGAGAGCTTGACTGCTGAGATGCCTTCTAGTGTTGGTAGTTCCAATGCAGATGATTTTGGTGAATCTATGAGAGTACATAAACACATTAAGGATCTGATATTTACTGGATCATACAAGGGTTCTTTGGGAAATATTGATGAACAGTTCTTCTCCAGCATCACAAAAGCTGACTTCTTGGGATTCTACAGAACTAAAATTTCAAGCAAAGGAAGTACAAGAACCCAAATATCTATCATGATCAAAAGTCCTATGACTCCTGAAGAAACTCTGCAGCAATGGATTCAACTGCAGCTTGAGGCCTTTTTGAAAATGCATGGTTTGAGAATCTCTTCTGATGAGTTGAAGAAGATGGTGGGGAGAGCCAGTGGCAACCCAATTTATGTGCTAAAGGATTTGTTCAAGTACTTTATGAGTCAGGGGGAAAGTTTCAAGCTTTGTACCGTTGTGCTGAAAGAAGCTGTAAAGCAGGTTTATGAGAGTGTCAGAAACCAAGGATCAGGCTACACAGCCTCAGATAGATCAAATCGAGACTTTCAGAAAAGTGAGAAGATAGAAAACATTGAATTCTTTCACAGCCAAAGTTTCGTGCTTCGAACGGATGATTAGGTCCAATGACTGTGTAAAATATTTGTATGAGTTGATTCTTGTACATGTCTATCCTTTTGTAGATATCCAATAGGGGTTTCGCCGAAACCGCCAGGAAAAATCACCGTTAATTAGGACATGTACATGCATCGCAGGTATCAGCAACGTGGAACCTGTAACACTGATTTTTAAGTACTTGAGTAAGTGTTATCGGGAGATTAATCTTATCTAGTTTTTTGACAAATCCACAATGTGTTTGATTAGCTTGTGGTTTTTGTTTCCCATCAAGAGCCTGGCTGGCGCAATCGGTAGCGCGCACGACTCTTAATCGTGCGGTTGTGGGTTCGAGCCCCACGTCGGGCATCTTTTTTGTTTGACACATTTAGTTTCTAATTTTGCGCCTTCTAATCATAATAGCTGTCAAGCATGGCCCCTATATAGCTGATGGTGCTTGAGACTTCAGTCTCTCTAGCGACCTGAGAGGTTCGGTTGGACTCTCAATACACTCTGAAAGTCGTTAGCCATTCTTCATGATCTAATCTTGAGCAATAGGTAAGGTGGCTCATTCCTGGAATTTCGTATTCGGAGTAACTATCTACTAATGTCATTAGCAGTTTTCGGCAAGATGTGAACAAAAAGCCTCTCTGTTATCGCTAGGATAGACCATCAATTCTCATCCAAATAGGCTCAATATTATTAAATTTGCTGAACAAAAATATGTACTAAATAAATTAATTAATAGTAGCTGCGAATTTTGGTCGGGAAATCAGTCGGATCATCATATTAGGCGTTGAAATTAAAATATATAATTATAGTTGTTATAGAGTACACCTTCCTAATCCAGAAGTTTACCCTATTAGGATATTACCTTAGAACTTTACATTGTTTTGTCCCATTATGGCAATTCCAAACTAGATATGAGACAAAACATTACTATATTTACTATATAAGAAGCCTGGACTCTCTTCAAGAGATCCATATCTTCTTCCCTACTCGTTAGGGCAGACTAGATAC